>RYFJ01003846.1:0-104424 GCA_003991445.1 Oryza meyeriana var. granulata
CGTCGCTTAGTCCGCTGCCTTATCCTCTTCATGAGTAGGTTTAGAAAGCGGCGCACGATGCCCTATCTTCGGCTCGTGGCCCCGACTGTCGTGTCTGCTGGGAATTCTCCGCCCCAGAGATTGCCCCGGATTCCTCACTCCAGTCCAGGAGCGCGCGTCGGCGCTACGACGCGACGAGCGCATGCAAATCTCGGGACGCCTTGGAGCGGTCGTCGTCTCACCTGGCTGCCTTTGGCTCCCGCGCCGCTCGTGTGGGGGCCCCGAGGGATCCCCCGGGGAGCGTGCGAGGGAGCTCTCGAGGGGTCCTGGAACCCCCCCAATCAGAACCGGGGGACCGCGGACAGCCCCGCCCGGCCGTCACACACTCCTCCTGATCAGGAGCGATCCAGTCCGTGAGAAAGATCTGTCCCGGCGCAGCAGAGGTTTCGCAACCCGAATCGCCGACGGACGTGGCGAGCTGCAGGTGTCGAAATTCTGCAGACCAGTCTCGACCGCCTTCCGCACCTACTTCGTCGCAATCAAACACGGCGGCGCCCAAGTTGGGGATCCATGTCGGTACTACACGCACCCCCCCTTCCTCCAGGACACCTGTGTCTAGCATCCGCACGAGCTTCTCCCAGGAAAGCTCACTTGCGCGCACGACACCCACCGCCGCGCCCGAAGGCGATCGCCACTTGCATGCCTCGGCCCGGAGGCCGGCAGAAGGCTGTCTCTCGCGGATTCTCCCGCGTCGCTGATATAAAAGATGTGTCTCACCCTCTATCCGACAATCTGAGCTCCGCGACAACGGCGATCGCGTGCACTTCATCCGAACCCGTGGTGATCAGCGGCGACTACCCCGGCCGGCTGGACGGGAGGCCTGCCAGGACCGCGGCGCGTCGAGGGAGTTTTGTCAGAAGGTGCGTCGGGGGCCGGCTCGGGGCGGGGATGCTTCGTCGAGAGGATGGTTAGTCCCCGGCGTCCATTCGCGAGGAAGCCGCCAAGACTTGCTTCTTGATGGCTGGGCGCCTGGAAGTGGAGGTCGAATCAGCGAGCTCGCGCCACTGGCCACGCGCCTGTCCTCCCGGTTTTTTTGCAGTATTTGCCTCGAGGGGAATGAGGTGAAACCGATCATTGTGAGCCTGGAAGTAGTGGGGATTCCTGGACGCGACGAGAACCGGCGTAGAGCATCCGACTTGTCTCATGACCGCTGGGGATATTGCGGTCGACTTGCGCGTCGCGGAGTGATTCGCTGACCGGCGAGTCTAACAACGGTCTCTTGCTGTGTGCTCCCGACGGATCCCGCTCGATTACAGGGGCCGAGGGCTCGGGCCCACCGGCCCTTCGGGAGGCGAGCGAAATTCTTCGCCCAGCGGCGACACTGCGACGGCAACACATCGCCCCCGGTGATCCCGGCCCCACCGGGGCCCCGGAGATGGAAGTCCGTGGAGACATGTCACGGTCAAGAGGCGGTTTCCCAGGACCCGGCTCTCCCCCCGGCGGAGCGACGGCGCTCGGGTATCACGCACGTCAACATCGCGCCGTCTCCGCGTGGTAGGGGCGCTCGATCCCCCGACGCAGACGCCGGTCACCCTTGCGCGCTTGCCGCGATCGTAAGAGAACCAAGGGCTCGTCGTGGCGCTGGCCGCCGGGCACCGGGAAGGGGCGTAGTTATCGGAGTTTTCGAGCTCGTCGAGGGGCCTTGACTTGGGCCTCCTCAGGTCAAGCGAACGCCCGGTGCTCCTTGCAGAAGCCTTGATAGAGGGAGGGCGGCTGCCTAGCGGTAGAACTCCGCGCCGACCCGCGTCGCCACAACCCGCACCTCCCGCCCGGTTCAACCTCTGGGCCCCCGCCACCTGGTTCAGGGAGATTGCATACGGTGAGCCCTGGCCGTATCTTTCTCCGCGTTCCGCCTCACGAATATCCGATCATCCCCCCCCTCCGGGGCATGCCCCCTTCGCTTCACACCGCGAAGGACCTCCCGAGGAGGGCTTGGGCGGCGGACGAGCGCGCGAGGCCCCCCCTTGCCGGCCGTTCAGCTTATCTCCGTGCTCGAAGGTTGCTGACCGTCCTCGGTACGTAGCCGCTCTGTGGGAGCACCCAGAGTGACCGCTGGGCTGCCCCCGCTCCGACTCTGACCTCTCAGAACAATATCAGATCCGGGACCAGTAGCAAATGCTATGCGGACTTTCACTACTGAGAAGTAGGCATATAACTACAATAAGGTTTATACTACTTCGTCGATCAACCCTGATAACGGCTTGCCGCTATAGGAAGATAGAAATCCAACAAAGACATTCTCCAGGATTCCAAAAAAACAGTAGCCCCATTGCAGCACTGACAATCCAGCCACCTGTTGGCGGTAATGAAGAAGTATATGTTTACCGTCATCTCCTCTTCAAATCCGACTGCCGGAATGGCTCGCATCATCAATCTGAGTAAAGCATCAGAAGGTAAACCCAAACGCCGTGCAGAAGCACAACCGCGGACTGGAGTGAACTATCTGATTGTAGTCAGATGTGCAGAGGGATGACATGAGGCGATCATTGGCGGCAAAGCCTTTGGACGTGCTAAGTAATAGTCTACCGACACATTGAAGATTAATTCATCGGTTCCCGATTAGTAGGTGCTGGGAAAAACGAGGGGGATAGGGGTGCCAAGCATCTAATAATCCCTGGCGTCGGCATATAGACTACAATATAACACACACCACAAGCCCAAAAAAACGCGGTACACCGCACAGCTCCGGGACGAACCAAGAGCTTACGATCTCTGCAGGATGAAGGCTTTGGCATACGGGGCCTGTCGGTGTGCCATATTCTTGCCAAAAAAGCCCAAGCCCGAGTCCGGCGGATAGGGCCAACGGTGTGCTCTAATCACACACCAATTAAACCTCCCTGGGACCGGGCAGTCGGTCCACCCACCGCGCTCTGCAGGAACCCGGACGTCAAGGAATTTGCCGAGGCAAGGCGCGACGGCGGCCGCCTTCCTGATTCTCTCTCGTCGCGCCTCCGCAATCCCTTCGACGATCCGGGACGCGGTGATCGCCGAGGGCGACTTCCTTGTCGGCTCACGTCGCTGGGCGACGGTGCGTGCATTGGGGGTGAGAGGAGAGGTAAGGGGGCGGGTTTCCGCGCCGCCCGCTCGTGTCGGGAGTTGTGGGGAGTGATCGGTCGGCCGCCCCGATTCGCGCTGCTCCCGCGCACGAGAGGGTGTGCTTTCAGTCCCGAGGACAGTTATCGGCGAGGGCCCGGGAGCTTTCTGGCTAGGCCTAGCGTAGTGGTAAACGCAGATGAACTTACCACGGCGGTGAGCGCCACAAAGCACGGTTCGTACACCCCGGAGATTGCACTCGGCGACGTCGAGATGACGAGCGTCGGCGATGCGGAGTTGTCGCGGTCACACGGGTGACGGCCGAGACCGTGCCAGAGGCAAGTTCAGAGCCTTGGTGATATCATATGGGGACCTAGGGGCACGCTTCGTACCAGGGGCCCTGATGCTTCTTCACGAAGGACGGTCCGGGGAAAGGATGTTGAGGTCGGCACCCGTCGAGGGCAGACCACTTAAACGTTACATATAGTGGGAGAGACAGTCAGTGGAGCTGCCTTTCCCGGGTACACACCGCAGATCACGCGCCGAGGTAGGTTGCGCCAGAGGGCGCTCAGAGCAGGTCGACTGCCGGCTCGTGAGCCCGGACGTTACGTTGCCGGAGCGAACTGTCGTAGGCGCGGGCACGGGGCTGCGGGGAACCCAAACCATTCCAAGCCTACCGACAGCCTCAGGTGCCTTGAAAGCACAGGCGGCGAGGATTAGACGCGTCGCGCTACTGAGGACAAAGGAATCGGCTCGTAGGGTGCCGATGACTAATCGCTGCGGGTGCTTAACCGGAATTGTCGGAGGGCACCTGTTCTCGCGTATGGCGGCGAGCGGGCTCTTGTGCTCGCACAGGCACCTGATTCCCATAGATAAAGAGGACCCTCTTCAATCTCTGGGTGGAATCCGCACGGTTGAGAGGGGGGCAGCTAACCCGTAACCGGTTCGAATCGATCGGTGCCTCCCTTAACGTCTGGACGGAGCGCAGTACAATACCTTCCTGCAAATACAGCCACTTAGCCGCGCACACACATGAGTGGGCGCACTTCATCAGCATACAAGCTCGCGGGCTAAGCTTCAATCGTGGCGGTTACCTGCCACCGTTGTCATCCCCGCGGGTCAGCGGGTGTCGCGCTGAGGGCCCGTCGGGCGCCAGGCAAGTTCCGTCCACCCCTGGGCCTTCTGGCGCTTCCTCCTGTGTCCCGGCGTGACGCGAACGTGAGGACTCGGGGGCCTCACTGGGCAGACCCAACATACTGGCCGGGAGTCCCTCGGGGCACGGTTGTGTTCACGTCCGGAGCCTCCTACCTTGCTGGTTGCGCAACGATCGGTGAGGCCTGAACAGCTCGGTAAACCCTGTGGTTCATGCGGACGTCGGTGAGGTGCCCAACTGTCTCGAGCATGTGCTGGTCGCGCAAGTCGGCCGCCGAGCGGACGCGTGGATGACGCGTGCGGGGCATGATGAAAGGACTGGTATTTACGAGACCTGGGCTGAAGCGTTGCAGAAAACGCCTCAGTGCGTCTCGTCCCTGCTTTGACGCAGGGACATGGAGGGCCGCCTCGGATGCCTCGAGGCGCGAGAAGGTGCCCTGGAGTTCCCTGCCACGACCTGGTGGCAAAGATCTCCACGAGGCGCCGTCTCGAGATGGATCCCTCGGGAGAAGGCTCATCATCCAGGATCGAGAGACGGGACTGGGCCTTGAGGGACGGGGAATAGTATGCCTGTAATCGCCATTACCCTCTCGGAAAATAGGAAACACTCGCGCCAGCCCAGCCCGGATGGTGGTGGTATAGATCTTGCAAGAACCTCCGCAAGGGTCGACGGAGCCGTCGTTTTCTCCAGCAAGTTGGGCCGGAAGCCTGGCGGAAAGGAACCTCCGGAGACCCGGGGAGAGCGCTAAACAGCCCGAGCCGCCTATGAATCTGCGCAGGCTCGGGCGATGCAATAACGGGTCTCCATCGGCAAGTTGGAGCTGGAGGCCTGGGCCTCGGAGTGACTGCTTGGCGGGGTCAGTGCGCCGTTCGCGGGCTGTCGCTCCAATGTGACCCGAGCGTCCCTCTTGGTCCCGCATCCGGTTTAACCGGGTACGGAGATCGCTTCTCTGTTGGGTCCGGACGTGAAAGCGCGAGGTGGAGTGCCCCGGGCTTGGTTCCGGTTCGGGGCAGTAGGCCGGCTCACACTAGAAGCCGTGGGCCTGTGCTCCCCGCCCCTGCCTGGCTGTCCGTGGCGACCCCACGATGGCCGCGCTTATCAGGTTGGGCGACCTCATCCAGCCACTGCCGCTCCTCCAGCCTTCCGCCCTCGGTAAAACGGGGGTGGCGCAGGAGGGTCCTCCTGCGAGAGGAGGGCTCCTTGTGGCGTCGCCGTCTGGGAAGTCAAGTCACGGCGCGCCGTGGTGCGGCGCGCCAGTTCGCCGCCTCATGGACGAAGCCCAAGCGGGCAGACCCGGCGGGCACCTGCGCCCCCTCTGCGAGGGAAGGGGCCGAGGCTGCGGGACCTGCGCGCTGCGGGGCACGCCTGTCCGTCGGGTACGGGCTGCGGCCTCGGGAAGATGAAGGGGGATGCGCGGACTCGTCTAGGGCTAAGATTCTCCGGCGGGGTGAAACCGCCTGACTCCTCGTCCGGAGTTCCCACGGACGATGGCCTCCAGCCATGAAGAGTGCCGGTGTTGGGGGATGCCTGCACGTCACTGAGGAAGAAAAAACCCCCTAAACTAGCGCGCCAGCTGTCGGAGATGAGACCTCGACTGCGGGAAGTCCGGAAGACCCCCCTTTTAGATTCGGCCAGGGGGGCTGTTCCCAGCGGACGCGGCGTCCTATGGGAGTAGCTGTGCACGGCTGCTGAGAGATGAAGGTTCGGACCGTCCGACCCGTGTCCGGACCGTCCGAACCTATGCACTGATACCGCCGCACAGAGACACACACAAACACAGAAGAGGCATACTATGCGAGGGTTTGTAAAGGTCGGCCTGCCGGAGCGTAATACCTACTCCGTATTTTGGACTATGAGAGAGAAGAGAGTGAATGTGGTATTGTGGTTTACAAGGAGGGCCCGGCGAGCTCGGAAGCTCACCGGGAATCGGAGGTGGGTCGGTCGCTCTACAGTGACCGGACTCGAGGAAGGAGAGGGAGATCTCTGTTGTCTAAGGTTGGAGCTTCCGCCCCCCCCTTCGTCTACGCATGGATCCTCCTTATAGGCGAGGGAGTCCACAGTGCCCGACATAGAGAGGAGAGGTTGCTATGTCTTGTTGCACGCTCGTCCCGCCTTGCTGCGCGCGCCGGAGAGACGTCAGTCGCCACGCTCGCTCGCTGACGTGCGGGAGCACGCCGGGTCGCCCGGTCGCCGTTCGCGGGCGGCTGGTCTGGTCGCCTCTTGCCGGGCGGCTGCACATATGGCTACAGCAGTGCACCCTGTTTGAGAAGTGACGGTGCACGTCGCTGTGCCTCGGACTGTGCAGGGAGGCAGGCCCACAGGGGCGCCGTCTTTGAGAATCCACCGCGTCCGACGGGCGGCGGGGCGCGGCACGCACCCGTCGCCTGTGACCCAGGTCTGGGCGCGCCCCCGGCACGGGGAGGCGCATCCGGGGCCGGGGGCAACGCATCGGGAGCGGGGAGGCGTACCCAGCCGGGAACCTAGGGGCACGCATCGGAGCGCGGAAGGAGGGGCGCGCCCTGGGCCCGGACACCGTGCGGGAGACACGGCCGGACGGGGAGGCGTACCGGGGGGGGCAACGCATCGGCGCGGGGAGCGCGCCCTGGCCCCTGACACCGTGCGGGAGACACGGTTGCAGCCAGGTCGTTCAGTCGAACAGAACGTGGCCCCGGGAACTGACGTGGCCGAAGGACCCACGCGTCCCCGGCGACTGTGGGTACCCCAGTCCGTTCGCGACAATGGCATCAGCTCCTTGTTTCTGACTGCTTATAAAAAGTTTGCGCCCATGTGACGCATCACTATCTGCTCTTATATCTCCGCCACCACTGGAGGGGTATCCCTGTCTGCGCAGCCGTTTCGCAGCTCCTCAATTGCACGCAGGCATCCCTGATGAGGTCATGTATGAGACATACATCTGGCCTCATCCCCATCACCTTTTCCTTAACCAGCTTCAGAAAACCACAGTACCAACTCTCTGTGTTCCGCTCTCGACGAAGGCAAGGCCATGGGCAACACTTTGGTTGTTCCCGTCTACTCGAGGACGATTGCCGTCAACATTTTCCTCTATACTTCAGTTAGGACGTGCCGTCGATGCAGAGAATGGGCCTGCAAGAAGAAATGCAAACATATAGGCATGCCAGAGAGAGAAGGCCGCTGAAGAGCGCTCTGCCCAGGATATTGCTAACGATGGAAACTTTTGATTTCGGAGTAGCTGCCAGATCTCGCACACGTGGGTTTGCAGTAGACGAGGCAAATTTTGTACGAAGCTTCAAAACTGCCGAATCTCATTTCAATTATCTTCTGTTTGACCCTCATGCCTTGGCATATGTAATGGTTGTACTTGTACTTCCCTCGTGCAACTGATAATTGACTTGGGCTCGAACCGGAGGTTCTCCCAATAGCATAATCAGCTCTGAAGCGATGATGCAGATCTGATATGTTCCTGTGGTACTTCTGAACTCCCGGAAGATGGCAGTTGTGCTCCGTCACGATTGACATAGACCAACAGTCGTCATATTTCTTCCTGTATGCGTACATCCTCCATGGACAGTCCATCGGCTTGAATTTACACATTTCACTTCGTCACTGATCTGTGGACTTTGATACCAGAACTCCCTCCCAAGTGTACACGGCCCACATCTTCACAGCCTCTGTTAACTATGCTTTTTCGGCGTATCTAGCGCTTGCCACTTCATCTGCCGATACTCCCATGCCGGTGGTGCCCCTCTGAGACAACGAGTCCGGAGAAAGTCCTCGTTGTCCATTCTGCCGGGTACGTACATCGTCCTCCGAAGAATCAGCATCCTCCATATGCTCAGGTTGAGTCTGATAATTTCATCTCCTGTACTAGACTTGGGTGTCTCTCCCCTTCATCTGCAAACCCCCCCGGTCCCATGTCTTCTTGGCCTCCTTCCTCTCCGGCACCCTCGTCTTCTGCCTCATTTTGCTCCCCTGCTTCATCAGGCCCTTCCGTTGTACTTGGACTAGCCTGATCAATGCTGACCCTGTCATGCACTACTACTAGGATGCTCGTACCCATCCTCGCTGCAATGCACTCTCCACAAAAAACCTAGCTGGCCGTCGAATCTATTGGCATCAATTCCCAAAAACCTTCCACAGCCCAGCTAACCAGTGCGTACACCGTAATTGGCATTTACTTCAGGATCTACTCCGAATCCCCTCATTAACCAATTGTAAACTCCAGGAAAACTTCTCTCAGCTGGACTATTAATTCCCTTTTTGTGCTACGTTGAACTCCGATAAATCTACCACATATTATCCTTCTCTGACATTTCCTTCACCGTGATATATCCGCGATACAACTATTTGCCATTTCTGTTGACAAAAAAGATTTTCACTACAGTTATTACTATGTACTAATCAATATTCGTTCCATAAAAAGGCTATAAGTATGAGTCAAACCATTACTGTTTCTACATTTTACAAACAAACCGAACGGCGCTAATAAAGTTATACGCTACGTTTATCTAACGTGTCGAAATGACATATACCAACAATGGCCATGGCGGAGCATATTTATTTCTAAAATATCTACAATTTACTACATGTCCCCTATGTTCTTCTAGTACGGTCAAATAAATTTAACACTAACGATGGTTATGCCAAACCGCTAATATTTTTATACTATATCGGGTATTACACTACGCGTCTAGTACTAATTAACATTTGTCTAAAAAATTGACTACATAACAGAGGGAGAGCAAAAAAATACCTGGATTCGGCTAAAAAATCTGTAAGAGCTTCGCCGCTGTACTGCTCCTTCTTTCCTTCAGCTCTATTGAACGAACGCTGGAGGCGGAAGGGAGAAAGACGCGCGGCGACTGCGGAAGGGATTTTATAGGGTAGGGCTAAAAAACCGCCCTCCCCTACGGACGGCGAATGGCTATAACCGCCCTGGGGACGGCGGCGAATGCAAGGGCATTCGCCGCCGTCCCCAGGGCGGCAAGGCCACGTGGCCTCCCCGGGCTAACGGCAGCCGGCGCCGTTAGCCGCGCCTGACGGGGATGCCATTCGCCGCCCTGGGCCATGGCGGTTTTTAAATACCGCCGTGGCCCAGGGCGGCAAAAGGGTAGATCTGCAAATGACTCAAATCGAAAATTAGTTTTGTAAATTAAAAAAAAATTAAATTAGTAACAGTAAAAATTCTCCTCTTTCTCATACAACAAGGCCGATAAACCGTTAATTTTCAAAAAATTTTTATTTTTATATTTATTTATTAAAAGATTTGAAAAGTAGATTTTTGTTTGAAAAAATTACAAAAATAGACTCCCACCGCCCTCTAGGAGGGCGATTTTTAAAAATCGCCCTTCCAGAGGGCGATTTGATGACGTGGCTAACGGCCCCCGGCGACGGCCGTCAGCCCATCAGCCATTTTGCGAGTGGCTCCCCGGCCTCCCAAAAACCGCCCTCTCAGAGGGCGGCAAGGTGGCCGCCTACAAAATGCGCGGGCGAGGGCACGGGCGAGGGGCACTGACGCGAGCGCGGGCGAGGGCACAGGCGAGGGGCGCTGACGCGAGCGCGGGCACGGGCGAGGGAAACTGGCCTACGAGCGCGCGGGGAGGGAGGCCGGCCCCCAGGGGCAGGGGGCCGCCTGCAAAATACGCCCCGGGGGCCGCCCGCGCGCCCGCGCCCCTCGCTCGTGCCCGCGCCCGCGCCATTTTCCAGGCGGCCCCCTTGCAGCCCTCTAAGAGGGTGGTTTTTGGCAGACCGAGGCCGCAGGCTGATGGGCCGATGGCCGTCAGTCACGTCATCAAATCGCCCTCTGGAAGGGCGATTTTTAAAAATCGCCCTCCCAGAGGGCAGTAGGAGTCTATTTTTGTAATTTTTTCAAAGAAAAATCTACTTTTGCAAATCTTTTAATAAATAAATATAAAAATAAAAAATTTTCTTAATTTTCACCCCCAATCTTTGAACGTCCAAAGGCCCAAATGTATCTGGCACGAAGCCTGACGCAACCCAAATCGCGGAAACCGTGTGCTCCTCTTGTTTCACGGTTTCGCCGGTGGAACCCGTGGGCACCCAAAAGCTAGCAGTCTAGCTTTCGCCACCACCGTGTCACCAGCGTGTCGACATGGCCGGCGAGGCGAATCCGAGCCACCACTCGCCGACACGCGGGCCCCGCGGGATGGCGGGACCCATCCACGCGCGTGCCCGCCGCCCGATTGGCCGGCGCGTATAAAATGGGAGTGTGTGGCAGCGAGGCACGAGTCAACCGCACTGGCAGCCAACCAAGCGTTGGGGATCGGAGCAGCTGCGGCGGAGGAGGCGGAGGCGTGGTCGGGGGACCAGGATGCAGTCGCTGCAGGAGAAGGCGTCGGAGTGGAGCGGCGTGGCGGCGGGGGACGCCTTCGCCATCGACGACGGGAACGTCTTCGAGGCGCTCGGCGGCACCACGCAGCCCTTCGTCGACCTCTCCACCAACTTCTACACCAGGTCAATCGCCGAACCTCCTCCTCTCACGGTTCATCGATCGATCTGCTCCTTCGGGCTCCTCTCGGCGGGGTTTGGTCTTGCTCTGTTTTCTTCCCCCGATTTCTACTCTGATTTTGTTGTCGTGGCTGGATATGGCGGAGCAGGGTTTATGAGGACGAGGAGGAGTGGTTCCGGCAGATCTTCGCCGGGTCGAAGAAGGAGGACGCAATCCGGAACCAGTACGAGTTCTTGGTGCAGCGCATGGGCGGCCCGCAGCTCTTCTCCCAGAGGAGAGGTAACTTCACTCTGCATCTCTCCCACTCGAAAGCTCAGCACGTAGTTTTGTTTGGGTTTGCACATGTGGCGATGATGCTCGAGTGTCTGAAGAGCAATTGATGGTTGACAGCATCAGCCACTAGTTGGCTGTGGAGGAAAGAGTTGAGAGATGAGAAAATTCATCTTTTTGTGACAGAAGATAACCCAGATTTAGTCACAAGCTAATAGCCAAGTTTGTCACAATGCCAATAGCTGGTATTGCCAGCTAGAACATGAGGGCCCAACCAGAACACACCAATCTGAATTGCAAAACGAGCTAGAACTAGAATCCTGCTGCTGGTTTGTTTTGTAGGAACGGTTAAGTGGAAGAATATATATTTTCAGATTTTGTAACCCAGCAGGACGTGTTTATCAGTGCTAGATGGTTGACTGAACTTACGTTTAGGGGGTACAATTTGGGCCTCAAATGGTTGTGAAGCCCCAAAAAGGTGTGTTATGTTGATGTTTCTTTTATTTTTGAGGGCATGTTTCGTTGTCTTTCTTCAGATTCTTCCCTTGCTCATAAATATGACGTTCTGAAACGACAAGATATGTTGTCATCTCTGAAATATTTTTCTCTAGAATGAAATGATTAGTATGTGCAATCTCAGCTGCAATGTGGAAGCATTTTTGCTAAATACATTTTTTAGGTAATGAAAGTATTATACTAAATACATAAGTTTCTAGAATTCAGCTCACTATGATTTTACACTGTCGTTCTCCTTTTACAATATCATTTCTTTTTCTTAGTACTCGCCGGCAGTGAATCTCAGACTCAATAGTCAGTACACTGAATTTTCTTCTGCCGATCTTATTCTTTCACCACATCTATCAGCAAGATTTGCATGGGAGCTCATAGGCGATGGTTTAGTAACATATTCCCCCTTCAGTTGGCTGTCTACTGATTTACCGTCAATCTGCCAGTTGATATTTTGGTGGCAGCTCGTCAGCTTATAAACCACAGCCAAAATTCGAAATTTTAAACATAATTTTAAATTAATCCATTTATTTTTCGTTTTTCTATTTTGGTGCTTTCTATTTTTCAGCATTGGCTTTTAAACCGCTATTAGTAGAGGTATAAAAATTCTGCCCTCAATGGTTTGGCATACCCTGTCCTGAGTAAAATTTGGATGTGTTCTTTGTTTTTTTTTCAATTTTACTCTATGATCAACCAATAGCAGCTGAATCACTCTATTACTGTGCACTTGTATCAATTACAATCCCCTGAATTACTTGTTGACCTAAGATCTGCCTATTTTAAATTCTGTAGGACATCCTGCCCTGATAGCACGACATCGACCATTCCCTGTTACCCACCAGGCCGCAGAGCGATGGCTACACCACATGCAGCAAGCTGTGGATAGTACTGAGAGCATAGACGCTGACACAAAAACCAAAATGATGAATTTTTTCAGGTCTGTATTACGACTGCATATTCTTCCTAGCTTATATCTTCCTCCAACGACCGTAAGACCCTAATACTGCCCTTTTCTCCAGGCACACTGCATACTTCCTTGTTGCTGGAAATGAGATGACAAGGCAAGGCCACGGAACTTCCTGCAAGTGCAAGCATGGAGCGAGCAAACCAGCCGAATAACGATTGATTCATGCCTCTGACCAGTAACCATCTGGATAATAAATGATTCCAGCCTTTAGCCACCAGTTTTAGTAAATAACCAAATATAACACTGGGGCTAAGGGTCACCATGGTGTTATAGAAAAACCATGGACGATGGGATTCAGACCATCTATTCATCATTCACAGAAACAGTTGAGCTAACTGTTGTAGCTTACAGCCACTCTTGAACACAGAGCAACTGAAAAATTGATAAAAACTTGCTTATCTGAATATGTTTTGATGTTCCATTTCCGTACGTTTCTGTCATCCTGTTCACTTCTTGACTTTCTGCTTGATTCACTCGTTCATTATCTGAACAAAGCGTGGCTCTCCCCTCCGTGGAGGAAGAACTGTGCCTCTACCCTCAAGGATGGTAAAAGTCCTAAAGTACTGAATTACGGATGCGTTATTTTGCATTCTGAACCACTTCCAAGTTACAAGCTACAATATCTGCCTAGAGTAGTTAAAGGGAGGTGCCTTACATATATAATGAAACACAGAAGAAATTCGACCTTCATATTTAGAGTATATCATACTGAGTCACATCAGAAGCAACCGATCGAGCAGCGGGACGGCATTGGCTCCCGTTTTATTCATACTTACCGTCACAAGTTCTGTTACTAGCTAGAGTCACGCATGCTCCCTCCTCGCTTACTCTCCAGTTACTATCTGATTACCTCATATTTAATTTATGAGCAATTTTACATCCTTGAGGGAGGGAGTTATCAAATTTCAACCGTTATCAAGCTTCATCCAATGGCTGAGATTAGTAGGTACCTGGTGGTCGAAGCAATTGGTGAGAATCTGAAAAAGCTGAGTTTCACAGTTTTTGGCTTCTAGTTCATTTTCTGAATTCTACGACTATCAATTCGTAAGAATCTGAACTGTTTGGAAGAGTTTCCGCCAACTGAAGATTATTAAAGAAACTGCGGCTGATAAAAGCTCCCCAAACAAAACCTGGATCTGCTCCACCACCACTCGTCCCCGTCGACTTGGATATCCTTCACCGCCTGAATACCCTCAATTTTGGTTGCTTCAACATCCCGCTCTCATCTGTCACCCTTGCATCTACGTCGCTGACATCCAGCCAGTGCCGCCTAGTCCCACTTGTTCCTCACCCCCCGCTTCTTTGTCGTAGTGATTCCTGTACTTTCTCATCTGAAGGCTGCCGGTCATCTTTGTCAGATACATCTCGTAGTTTTTTGTGCCCCGAAGCAAGTTTGGGGAGGAAATCCTGTCACACGAGCAAAAGGAATGGCGATCAACATGGCCGAACTGTGTCCAGTGTCCTTGATTTTTCTTTTCAACGTGGACTCGATGTATATTTTTAGGATTGGATGCATGTTGCTGCCTCTTTGTTGGCTTAGAAATTGCTTGTTCAATCTGATCTTGGGGAAAGAGGCGAGGTGAGGGGAAAGAAGTCCTACGACGGACGAACGCCCCAATACCGCGTCACCGCGAGTGTGGCGGCGGCGGCGCCGCGAGAGCTTCACGAAGAGCGAAGAAAAGGTTACCAGAACAAAACAAAGGCACCCAAGATTTCTCTCCCGATCGTGCCTGCTTGATGAACGGTCCGATTTAATTGGTACCTTTCAGTACTGGTACATGGTGGTACCTCTTCAATGATGGTAAAGGAGCTCTTAATTTATTCCTTGATTACTTGTATACGTGAAGTGACAAACGCGATTGAGCCAGAAACCAATCAACCACTAAGATGGTGTTTGAATCAACGTGGCTTATAAACTGCACGAAAAATATGAGAAACGTCATTAGCATATGATTAATTAAATATTAGCTATTATAAATTAAAAATATAAATCTATTTGCTTTTTTAAAAGTTTTTATAAAAACACATCATTTTATATTTTGAAAAAGAAGTAGCCATAAGCTATAAAGCAGTTAAAACACTATGTAAGACTGTGGTTTCTTCGTGGTCGCCCTGGACACCAGCCGCAGCACGGGAAACGTGATCGACAACAGCTGCAGCATGGGAAACACGATCGACGGTATGTAGCAGCCACACGGGGCATGGTTGTTAAGCCGTAAAGTCGAGTCGAGTAGTGCTTGTACCGACTTGTGGACTAGTCGAAGACTATCGCCAAGTTGATTGGTCTATTAGAGGGGAGAAGATCAAGGAAAAGAGGAGAAGATGAGGAAAAAAAGGGGCGGAACAGCATAGGAGGAGAAGGGCAGGGCACCGGCCTCAGGGGACAAGGAGACGAGCACGTCGACTCGCGGCTGCTTTGCTTCTCGACTCCAGTTCTTGCTGCTTCGGCCCTGGCACGTGACTGGTGGCGGCTAAGGTTGCTTCTCTCTACGACTGCTGTTTTTGGTATCTTACATTCCCTAATGGGCTAGGCCCTTGCCACATGATTGTTTCTAAGGCCCAAGCCTCCATCTGTGCACAAGTCGTGCGTCCAGAGCAGGCTGAGCATCGCCAAGTCGACACAAGTCATGAAATTTTTTTATTTATATATATTTTTAAAAATATTTACAAAAGTATATTTTAATTTTGAAAATTTACAAATCTATACTCCCAACGCTGTAGCAGATGGCCGTCGGCCGCCACGCGTTTTAGATGACGTGACAAATAGCCGTCGGTCGCCATTGTCAGGCGGCCGTCAGGCTGTCTGCCATTTTGGCATGTAACACCTTGCCGTCCTTTAGAAGGATGGCAAGGGTGGCGCCTGCAAAAGAGCCGACACCCGACGGCTACCATTTTGCGGACGGCCACTTTGCCGTCCTTCTAGAGGATGGTTCTTTTCCGGCCAAGGGGCCGCCTGCAAAAGCGACTGCTCTGCGGGTCGGTCATTTTGCAAGCGGCCCCCTTGCCGTCCTCTGGGAGGGCAATTTTTGCCTGGCCAGGGGACCGCTTGCATAAATGGTGGCCGCCCGGCTACTAGGGTAGGGTGCTATCTGCAAAAGTGTTAAAAATCGTCCTGATGGAAGGCGATTTTTTGGTGGCTCAGTATAAAACTCCTCCCAGCCTCCGAAAAATTCATAAAATTCCCAAAAATAACAAAAAAAAGAAGAGAGAGCTGAGAGGGAAGGCGAAGGAAAGCAGCAAAGCCTGCCGGTTTGCGGATTTGTAACAGACCAGAATTTTGACTTTCGAAATTTTAACCAAAACAAAATAACAAAAAGACCTCGAAAGTAAAATCCTATAATTTCCAAACTAGGGAGCAACGATAAGAGGTTTTGACTAAGTTAAAATACCTTAGGGATGCATAAAGATTTTAGGAGTTAACTTACAGGAAACAGAAAATGTAATATGACTAACTATATATAGATAAAAGTTTGACATAGAATATGGAGATAAATAAATTATTACCATTTCATGTGCATACCTTTTTCTGGATTGTTTTTAGATCTTATATTGCACTTTCATAATAGGATGCATATACATTTGTATAGCCTAAATAATTTCTAAGGAGAATAGGTCTAACATAAAATCATAGAAAAATTTCTATAAATACTATCCCACATAATTAATCCACTGTAAATTTTACATGATTTTATCACTTCAATAAATACTTCAATAAAATCCCTCAAATCAGCTAGACTGGGAAGCTAGCTAAAAATGAATAGGTATACTTATAAAATTCACCAAATAAAAATGAAGGATAATTAGGCAGTGCAATTCTACCAACAGGTGTGTCATCATGAACCCTACCACCAGAAATTTTGGTTTAATTTATCTCCCAAATAAAACACATAAAATGATAAGATCAAGGCACTGGGGAAATAAATGAAACTGCAGAAAAACTGGATCGACAACCCTACTTTGCAAATTCACCAAAAATAAACCAGATCACTTCTAGCAACAAAATTTGGTCAGAGGGTTAATCACATTCTTTTCTATCTCCAGTAATTTTTACCAAATTTTATCAATTCAATAATTGTCTCAAACAAATACTCTTAATTCAGCAATACAGAAAAACTTTCACCTGCAGACTGCCTATTTGACATTTTTTCCAGAATTAATCCATCAATCACATTATCACCAAAATTTACCAAAACCTGGATTAGATTGTGAAATAATTACAGTAAAAATTTCAGTACAATCTTCACAAATATTGAACATAAAATAATGGGACAAAGCTCACTGACTCAGACTAGTGCACAGCAGAAACTGCTTTTTGGCCGAACTTTGTCATTTTCTCCAGAGAAATCCACAAGTCCCACAACTCTGAATTTTGGCACAGAGCTAGCCAATACCACCTACTGCCCACAGTAATTTTACCCAGATTTATACCCCCTTGGTAACTTAGTAAAACACCTGAGTAAAGATTACATGCTTGACAGCTAGCAAGACTTAGCTTCTAGATAACTCCTCTCTCATTCTTCACTGCCAGTGGGACCCACAGCTACCCTGGACCCACCAGCCAGCCAGAGACACCGCTTAAGCTCAGCACCACACTCAAGAACACGCCACGGTAGCCTCCACGTGTCGACACTGCCTAGAGCCACCACGGCCGACCTACTCCACGTCAAGCTTCCCCATTTGCAGTGAAAATCTGCCATGGACATCTCCTCCTCGACCACATCGCGTTCCCCAGAGAAACCCAAACAAACCACCTCGGGTTCCCCGGGAACGGCATCGTCTTTCCCGACGCCGGCAGCCGTTCGATCCAAACCAACTCAACCCCGGTGAGCCTTGCTCGTTCTCGACCACAGGAACGTCATCACCATCCACTAACCGATCCATTTTTGTATTGCCTCGCTCTAGGACTCGCCGGCCGAAGTCGCTGCCGTGCTCTGCCTCTGTCCAGAGAGCGCCGCCGTGACGTCGCCGCCATCCCGACAAACTCCGGTGATTCCAGCCCGAACCACCGTGCCAACGAGGTCGCCTCGCCTCCAGGAGTTCGCTGATCAAACGAATCAAGCCGGAGTGCTGTGAAGCTCGAGATCAGCACCCATCTTCCCCAACCCCGATCCGAGACGCCACCGTGAAATTTGTCTTCTCCGGTGAGCTGCTCTTCGATTCCACGCATACCGAGCACCCTACCAACCTCCCTAACCTTGTGCAAATCTTTTCTCATCAGCTCTAAGATCGGAGTAAGCCAGCACCGTGAACCCCTGGATTTCAGTCGCCGCCGGGCTGTCTTCACCGCCGCCGCCGCTGTCCAGTGTTCCCCCACCTCGGGTAATCGCATGGTGAGCTTCCTGGAGTCCTCTAATACCTTATGCATGCATTGGTTTGGCCAAAAACCCGACCATAGCCTGGTCGGCCTCGCCACCCGAGTTTGCCCGCCGCCCGCACCGTCGCAGCCACCTATTCCGGCCACCACAGCACGCGCCACCACCACCCATAGCTTCGCCACACTCTTCCCCACCTTTTCTCTTTTGGTTGCTACCCGAGCCGAGCCACCGTTCGCCGTCGCCGCCGCCGGGAAGCTCGCCTGTCGCACGCGCCTCTGCTTTGCCTCGCGCCTCCCCTGTTCTGGCTCACTGGCGTGTGGGCCCGGTTGGGGAAAAATAAGAGAAAAGGAGAAACAGTAAGGAAAATGATTAGAGGATTTATTTTACAACAGAAAAATGAGTAAACATACAAAACTTATAACTAATTCATTTCAACTCCAAATTGGGTGAATCAAATTTTGCTGGAAACACAAAATTATTCTCTTTAATATGGTGGACTAAAACATGGCACCTTCAGTACAGAAAAATACCACTAAATTTTATATAGTAAAATAATTGCTATAAAGTAGTTCATTAGTTGGAAAAATTCATAGAAACAGAATGCTATCTCCAAATCAAGTGAACCTAATTTTGTTAAATCCACAATATTATGCCCTTTATTTCTAAGAACAAAAAATCTGAAACATGCAGTACAAGAGATCCATCTAAAATTGATGTAACAAATGATTAACACAATATACACTATGATTTGTAAAATATGTAGAAAATTTAGTTTACTTACTTGTACAACCACTTATTGTATACCATTGCTAGAGATGAAAGTGTGGACTAGCAATTTTCCTGGGGCTAGTCTACATGAGTATAGGCTTAGAACAGTTGAGATACATGGAGAGTAGTTTAACCATAGACCATGTCCTCAGAGATATGTATCGTGTTTGGTCGCCGCCTTCGTGTGGTTTGACGGGCATATCTCGCCGTGTGGACTGGTGTAACTATTCTTCCAAATATCTCTTGTGTTCTTAGTCTGGCGTTCGGTTGTTTTGCATTATAATTGGTGATTTGTGTGGCAAGGCTGCGATGAGGTTGGATGGTTACTGCATTTGTTTGGTTTTTATTCGAGATCCCATCCAATTAGATATTTCGCGTTGTCGTACTAATTACCCCTTATAGTGCAGAATAATCGGGTGCCCACAGGATTCGTCTGTAGGTAAAATCTTGTGGCGCCTCCCGACTAGGTGGAAGGCCACCATGTGCATAAGGCACCCGATCCCAGGATCAGTAGTCGGGTACGCACAACAATGATACAACACAGAGTTACAATAATACATAAACAGAGTACTTACATATATGTACAAGGAGATCCATCCAGGACAGACCCGGAATGGGCAAAATAATCAACAGGTAAACTAACGAAACAGCAGAACAGGGCGGAAGCTGGGCAAAAACTACTCCACAGGCTCGGTTGGGAACTAGGCTCGAAACCTTCAGAAGTCTTCGTAGTCGGCCTGGTCTTGGAGGAACTCGGTAGCAGTCGGATCTTCGTCTTCATCTCCAAAACCTACTATACATATATATGAACAAGGTGAGTACTTTCGTACTCAGCAAGCCGGGAATGATGCCATGTCGGTCAGACAAAAAGGCTAAAGGTTTCATTTGCGAAAGACTGCCTTATTAAACTCTTTTCTTTGCAAACACTAGTGAGCTTAAATTTTTATTGTCGGACAGAGGCTCACGCCTCTATCCATTCCGCAAGTTGCTTTTCAACAACTCGCCACTTAATGAAACAAGCATAAACATATATGTTCTTATCATCTTTTACTTCGTATTTGCTGGTCCTGTACTTCCCGAGTAGCTACAACCACTCGTTGACCCTGAGACTCGGCTACAACCAAATCTCAGCTGTGGCACTTGATGCTCGCTACACTGGCTTCAACCAGCTAGCTAGTCGGCCGCCCTGGCTACAACCCGGGGCTCATCATCGCTGCCCTGGCTACAACCCGGGAGCATGATCATGGGCACTAAATGCCCGCTAGGCTGGCTACAACAGCTAGCTAAGTGCCGCCCTGGCTACAACCCGGGGCTCGAACACTGCTGCCCTGGCTACAACCCGGGAGCTTGTTCATGGCACTAAATGCCCGCTAGGCTGGCTACAACCAGCTAGCTAATCGGCTTCCCTGGCTACAACCCGGGAGCCTGATCAAATTGCTGCCCTGGCTACAACCCGGGAGCATGATCATCCGTCTTCTGGCTACAACCCGAAGACATCTGTACAACTGCCGCCCTGGCTACAACCCGGGGGCATGATCTTCATCCTGTTTACTTTTCATACACTTGTTTATGGTGCTTAACACCCCGGACCACACAGATCCGTTTCTGGCCACACAGGCCTTCCGTTTGCTTACTCGGCAAACTCAGGTCACGGTTCCCTTTCCATCCAACACTTTTCACAAATCACTGGCAAACAAATCTACGCCATGGGAATCGGTCCTTAATGATAATACACAGCCAAGCCACACAGGCACTGTCTCTGTATATCAAGATTTTCACAACTTTATTTGTTTCACAAACACGCCGATACACGGAGTACCGGGTTTTTCAATCAGTTTGGTAAAACCCAATGTTTTTCCCAACGACAAACAACGTTGCAGAGCTAAGCCATTCTACTCGGCATCGTATCCTCAGATAAGATGCTAGCGTGCCATTTGTGGGGCTCTTCAAGGGTGAAATGTAACAACATCCTACCAAATAAGTGCTACTACTGGGTAGGTCCATCGGTTGCGCTTGCAAAACCGAGGCCAACAGTTTAAAAAGGTGTAAACTAAGCATGCATATATTTTCCAAGCAACATAGTTTTGCATATATGGGAAACAATATGATCAAAGAGGCTTGCCTTGTTCCAAGGAGGGGTCGTCTTCGGCGAAGGCGGCTTCTGGATCGTCCACCGGTTCAGGCTCTGAACAAGCAGAAAGAAACACTGATAAGCAGGAGGGTTAAAACACCAAGAAAAAGATCAAGAAGTAGTCGGCTGCAGAAAAGGTGGCAGTCGGCTGAACCAGGTTTACAATCCGGGCGACAGAGCTCCAAAACTTGAGAGGAGAACAAGAACTCAGCAGAGCTGGAGCTGGCCGGTTTGCAAAACAAAGGAAGAAGGGGGCACGGTTGGCCATATATATAGCCGACGTGCAAGGTTGAGGCACGGTGGAGCTGGGCAACGGGTGGAGCAAGGAAGTCAAGATGAACTGACTGGGATATGACAGGAAGTGACTTTGGAGTCCAACTGGTCAGAGGAGTTGGCAGGCACTGTAGCTGCGATGAGACATTAAGGTCAAGGCTAGGACAGATTGGAGAAATCTCACTGACCGGGCTTCGGACTGACCACTGGTCCAAGCGATGCTGCAGGTTATTGTCCATCGGTCCAAGTGGTGCTGAGGGCAGGTGAAGACTGGTTCTTCTCCACTTCGGTAGTCGGCGTCCAGCGGGTGGGGTGCAACTCGGGAAACAAAGAAACAACAGGTCTCAACAAGGTAGTCGGCCACATCACAGTGCTCACTCGGCAGCAAAGGGGTCCGAGTAAGACAAGGATAAGGGCCGGATACAAGGATTGAGTAGCAATCTACTCGGCTCAAGGGAGAAGGTAGTCGGCTGGCCAGGGAGGAAAACTGGGGCACAGCTGACAGGATAGGAGGGGAGCTCGGGAAAACGAAGACTAGCGGAAAAAGGAAAACGGGTCGTTACAAACCTCCCCCACTTAACAGAATCTCGTCCCGAGATTCCGTTACTCGGCGAAGAGCTCCGGGTACTCAGTTTGAAGGCGATCTTCTCGTTCCCATGTAGCTTCATCCTCCGAATGGTTACTCCATTGCACCTTGCAGAATCTGATTGTCTTTCGTCTGGTTCGTCTGTCCCTTGTCTCCAAAATCCGAATAGGTCGTTCCTTGTAGGTGAGGTTGCGTTGTACGTCGATCTCTTTCAACGGAACTTGCTCTTCTGGGATGCGAAGACATTTCTTCAACTGGGACACATGGAACACGTCGTGGACGTCAGAGAGTTCTTCGGGTAACCTCAGTTGATACGCCACTACTCCGCGTCTGTCGACAATAGGGTAAGGTCCGATATAGCGAGGCGCTAGCTTTCCACCCATTCCAAATCTCTTTGTTCCTCGTAGGGGTGATACTCGGAGATACACATGGTCTCCTATCTGAAACTCGAGCTCTCGTCTCCGATTATCTGCATAGTTCTTCTGCCGGGTTTGGGCTGTCTTCAAGCGCTCTCGGATAACCTTAACTCGCTCTTCTGCCTCTTTCAAAATGTCTGGTCCAAAAACCATCTTTTCTCCTACGTCTGTCCAACAGAGTGGAGTTCTACACTTGCGTCCATATAGAGCTTCATTGGGGGCCATCTGGATACTGGCTTGATAGCTGTTATTGTAGGAGAACTCGGCATAAGGCAGACAGAGATCCCAGGTTCCTTCAAAATCCAAGGCACATGCTCTTAGCATATCTTCCACGATCTGGTTGACTCTCTCGGTTTGTCCATCCGTCTGGGGGTGATATGCGGTACTGAAATTCAGGTTAGTGCCCATTGCCTCATGCAACTTTTGCCAAAAGTGGGAGGTGAACTGAGCTCCTCGGTCGGACACTATCTTCTTTGGACTCCATGTTGGCAGATAACCTTGGTCAGATACAGCTCGCTAGCTTCTTGGCCGGGTAGGTTGTCTTGACGGGATAAAGTGGGCGACCTTGGTCAGTCGATCCACTATTACCCAGATGGAATCATATCCTGCCGGGGTCTTAGGTAATCCAACGATGAAATCCATTCCTATTTCTTCCCATTTCCACTCGGGTATCCTTAAGGGCTGAAGCAATCCTGCTGGCTTCTGATGCTCTGCTTTAACCCTTTGGCAAATGTCACAAACTGCGACATATTCGGCAATATCTCGCTTCATTCCAGGCCACCAGTAATGATCCTTAATATCCTTGTACATCTTGGTACTTCCTGGGTGGATGGAATAAGCGGACTCATGGGCTTCTCTCAAGATCAAATCTCGGATTTCCTTTCTGTCGGGCACGCAAATGCGTTTCCCAAACCAAACAGTTCCTTTGCTGTCGATGGAGAACTCGGGGGCTTTTCCCTGGGTCATGCTTTCCTTTAGAGATACAAACTTTTCATCTACTTTTTGAGCTTCTCTGATCCGATCCTCCAAGGTAGGCTGAATCAGCAAAGTCGCCAGCGTTCCTGGCTTGACCATATTTATCCTTAGCTTTTCCAGCTCTCGACTTAGCTCGGGTTGAAGGGGCGGGGTCAAAATGGCATTACAATGGACTTTCCGACTGAGGGCATCGGCAACAACATTTGCCTTGCCAGGGTGGTAATGTATTCCAAGGTCGTAATCCTTAATCAACTCAAGCCATCTTCTTTGTCTGAGATTAAGCTCCGTCTGAGTGAAGATGTACTTCAGACTCTTATGATCGGTGTATACTTCACATCGATTTCCGACTAGGTAATGTCGCCATATCTTCAAGGCATGCACTACTGCTGACAACTCTAGGTCATGGGTCGGGTAATTCAGCTCATGGGGTCTTAACTGTCTTGAGGCATACGCAACCACTCTTCCTTCCTGCATAAGCACACAGCCTATGCCTAGTCGGGATGCATCACAGTATACCTCAAAGTCTTTCCTGATATCCGGAAGGATCAACACAGGTGGGGTAGTCAGCCTTTTCCTTAATTCCATGAAACTTTTCTCACAGGCGTCACTCCATTCAAACTTCTTTTCCTTTTTTAGCAATTCTGTCATGGGTTTGGCAATCCTTGAAAATCCTTCAATGAATCTCCGATAATAACCAGCCAAACCTAGGAAACTTCTCACTTCCGTGACCGTAGTCGGGGATTTCCAAGAAAGCACGTCTCTCACTTTCCCCGGGTCCACTTCTACTCCCTGGGCAGTGACCACATGCCCGAGAAAAGCAACTCGGTCTAGCCAAACTCACACTTCGAGTACTTGGCAAACAACTGGTGCTCTCTTAACTTTCCTAGAACCATTCTCAAATGTCCAACATGTTCTTGCTCGTCCTTGAGAAGATTAGGATATCATCCATGAATACTACGACAAACTTGTCGAGATATTCCATGAATACCTTATTCATAAGACTCATGAAGAAAGCTGGAGCATTAGTGAGTCCAAAGACATCACCGTCTATACTCATATAATCCATATCGGGTCAAGAAAGCTGTCTTGGGTATATCCTCAGGCCTGATCTTCAATTGGTGGTATCCTGATCTCAGGTCAACCTTAGAGAAAACTTTAGCTCCTTGCAGCTGGTCGAACAGGTCGTCAATCCTTGGTAGAGGATACTTGTTCTTGATGGTTACTCCATTCAGTGCGCGATAATCAACGCACATCCTCTTGGTCTTATCCTTCTTTTCCACTAGGAGCACTGGAGCTCCCCAAGGTGATGTGCTAGGTCGCACAAAACCTAGGCTCTCAAGTTCTTCTATCTGCTCTTTCACTTCGGCTAACTCATTAGCCGCATTCTATAGGGTCTCTTGATATGGGTGCTGTGCCGGTAGCAACTCTATAGAGAATTCAATCTCTCTATCAGGGGGCATTCCGGGTAGACTGTCTGGAAGACATCAGGGTACTCATTGATCACCGGCACTTCTTCCAAAGGGACTATTTGCACCGAGCTCAGGAGGGGTCGGTCCTTAGGGTTTCCAAGGGAGGCAAACTTTACTTCTTGTCCAAAAGGGCACTGCAGGGTTATGGTGCTAGTTGCACAGTCTATTCGGCCTTTGTGCTTAGCTAACCAGTCCATGCCAAGAATCAAATCCAAGCCTTGTGATTCCAGGACAATGGGGTTGGCTGAGAAACTAACTCCTTTAATTACCAAGGTAACTCCAGGGCAAGATTGGTCTGACCTAAACTCCTTACCAGGGGAGTGTATGACCATAGGTATACTAAGACCTCGAACATCCCAACCATACTTATCCACAAAAGATTGAGAAATAAAGGAATGTGATGCTCCAGAATCAAACAGAACAACTGCAGGTACGGAGTTGACAAGAAACGTACCCATTACCACATCTGAGCTTCTCGGCTGTCTCTGACTGGATATGAATTGACTCGGCCACGTCCAAAGGTCGGAGGGCACGGGAGGCAGATCCATTAGTATGTGTAGTCGGCTGTCCTCGACTGAACACAGGGCTCTTGAAGCGCTGATGTTAGGGCGTCCAGGGACTGCAGGGTCTGGCTTTCTGGGACAGTGTCGGGCGAAGTGACCAACTCGTTGCAGTTGTAGCATCGGCTTCCTGGGGCACTCGGGATACTCCTCTGCTGAAGGCCGGTTGGGGTAGGGCGACTTGCACCGGTACTTGCACTGAGGGTCGGGACTGAACAGAAGAAGCCGGGCGAGAAACAGATGGGGCGAAACACCCGCTCTTGAAACTGGGATGGGCAAACTGACGGGAAGGACTGGGGAGATAGGGCCTAGAACTCGGACCACTACGAGACTAGCATCTGGGAGGCCTTGCGCTTGCGAAAAACTTCGATCTCCTTCCTCGCGTCTTCAACTACTAGGGCTCTGTTGACCATGTGCTGGAAAGTAGGGAAGTCATGGGCAAGAAGCTGGACCTTCATTGCCACATTCATCCCTTTCAGAAACCTTCTGATTTTCTTCTTGTCCGTGTTCACGTCCTCTGGTGCATAGCGAGCTAGATGGTTGAACCTGCTCAGGTACTTCGCTGATGCTGAATGTCCCGCTTGAGGTTGTTGAATTCTTCTCTCTTAATGTCTATTACTCCTTCTGGACATGTGCGGCTCTGAAGGCTTCAACAAACTCGGGCCAGCGATGTTGGCGGCATCTTGACGGGCAGCACAGTAGTTCTCCACCAATCGGCTGCTGGTCCATGCAGTTGGTGTGCAGCAAACTGGGTTTTCTCCACAGGGGTGCACTGCACTAGGTTCAGTTTCCTGTCCATATCCTTCAGCCAGTCGTCAGCCTCTACTGGCTCAGCAGTCTGAGAGAACTCGGCTGGACGGGACCTCATGAAGTCGGCGAGCTTGGAGCGTCCATGAGCTTGTGCTGGTGGAGCTTGATGGAGAAGAGGCTGCATTGCGGCCAGATTCTGAGCAATGCCTTGCAAGATCTGGGTCTGGATGGCCATAAGCTGCTGGGGGTCTGCTGGAAGGTGAGGAGGTTGAGGCAATCCTCCAGGGTTTGCTGTTGCAGCGTCGAAGGTACCAAGGCCGGCTGCACGGCCACTTCCTGACATCCGATCGTGGGTCTGCTCCACTTCTTGTTCCTCCGCGGCAGTAAGCAGGTTGTTGCGGACTGGACCTTGGTCTTCAAAACCCAAGCGGGCCGGGGTACGAACGGCACGGCGCTGACGTTCTGCCATCTGGTCCTAGAAAAGGGCAACCAAAGAAAGAGGGGCTCAGCAAGGATATCGGCAACCAAACCGATGGAACAGATGAAGGAGCAACAAGATTAGCAAGATGGATTCAAGCAGCAGAACAAGGAATATACTCGGGAACCCAGCCTCAACGAAAAGATGACAGATGGGGCACTGGAACCTAAGGGCTAAAACCAAAGATCCACGCAGGAGCCAAGGTAGGGAGATAGCCAAGAGTTTAGAAACTTTTCCAAAATTCTACAAAGCAGAGAGAAAGATACTCAGACAAGTCCTAGATTTTTGCAAATAGTATAGTTTTCAAAATAAGATCCTCAAGGACATCTACACGGGTGGGGTTTCGTTCCTAGGGCCAACCTTTTGCTCTGATACCACCGCTGTGGCGCCTCCCGACTAGGTGGAAGGCCACCATGTGCATAAGGCACCCGATCCCAGGATCAGTAGTCGGGTACGCACAACAATGATACAACACAGAGTTACAATAATACATAAACAGAGTACTTACATATATGTACAAGGAGATCCATCCAGGACAGACCCGGAATGGGCAAAATAATCAACAGGTAAACTAACGAAACAGCAGAACAGGGCGCGAAGCTGGGCAAAAACTACTCCACAGGCTCGGTTGGAACTAGGCTCGAAACCTTCAGAAGTCTTCGTAGTCGGCCTGGTCTTGGAGGAACTCGGTAGCAGTCGGATCTTCGTCTTCATCTCCAAAACCTACTATACATATATATGAACAAGGTGAGTACTTTCGTACTCAGCAAGCCGGGAATGATGCCATGTCGGTCAGACAAAAAGGCTAAAGGTTTCATTTGCGAAAGACTGCCTTATTAAACTCTTTTCTTTGCAAACACTAGTGAGCTTAAATTTTTATTGTCGGACAGAGGCTCACGCCTCTATCCATTCCGCAAGTTGCTTTTCAACAACTCGCCACTTAATGAAACAAGCATAAACATATATGTTCTTATCATCTTTTACTTCGTATTTGCTGGTCCTGTACTTCCCGAGTAGCTACAACCACTCGTTGACCCTGAGACTCGGCTACAACCAAATCTCAGCTGTGGCACTTGATGCCCGCTACACTGGCTTCAACCAGCTAGCTAGTCGGCCGCCCTGGCTACAACCCGGGGGCTCATCATCGCTGCCCTGGCTACAACCCGGGAGCATGATCATGGCACTAAATGCCCGCTAGGCTGGCTACAACCAGCTAGCTAAGTCGCCGCCCTGGCTACAACCCGGGGCTCGAACACTGCTGCCTGGCTACAACCCGGGAGCTTGTTCATGGCACTAAATGCCCGCTAGGCTGGCTACAACCAGCTAGCTAATCGGCTTCCCTGGCTACAACCCGGGAGCCTGATCAAATTGCTGCCTGGCTACAACCCGGGAGCATGATCATCCGGTCTTCTGGCTACAACCCGAAGACATCTGTACAACTGCCGCCTGGCTACAACCCGGGGCATGATCTTCATCCTGTTTACTTTTCATACACTTGTTTATGGTGCTTAACACCCCGGACCACACAGATCCGTTTCTGGCCACACAGGCCTCCGTTTGCTTACTCGGCAAACTCAGGTCACGGTTCCTTTCCATCCAACACTTTCACAAATCACTGGCAACAAATCTTACGCCATGGGAATCGGTCCTTAATGATAATACACAGCCAAGCCACACAGGCACTGTCTCTGTATAAATCAAGATTTTCACAACTTTATTTGTTTCACAAACACGCCGATACACGGAGTACCGGGTTTTTCAATCAGTTTGTAAAAACCCAAGTTTTTCCCAACGACAACAACGTTCAGAGCTTTAACCATTCTACTCGGCATCGTATCCTCAGATAAGATGCTAGCGTGCCATTTGTGGGGCTCTTCAAGGTGAAATGTAACAACATCCTACCAAATAAGTGCTACTACTGGGTAGGTCCATCGGTTGCCTTGCAAAACCGAGGCCAACAGTTTTAAAAAGGTGTAAACTAAGCATGCATATGTATTTCCAAGCAACATATAGTTTGCATATATGGGAAACAATATGATCAAAGGGCTTTGCCTTGTTCCAAGGAGGGTCGTCTTCGGCGAAGGCGGCTTCTGGACGTCCACCGTTCAGGCTCTGAACAAGCAGAAAGAAACACTGATAAGCAGGAGGGTTAAAACACCAAGAAAAAGATCAAGAAGTAGTCGGTCTGCAGAAAAGGTGGCAGTCGGCTGAACCAGGTTTTGCAATCCGGGCGACAGAGCTCCAAAACTTGAGAGGAGATATTTATTAGTATTTCAGAACTCAGCAGCTGGAGCTGGCCGTTTGCAAAACAAAGGAAGAAGGGGCACGTTGGCCATATATATAGCCGACGTGCAAGGTTGAGGCACGGTGGAGCTGGGCAACGGGTGGAGCAAGGAAGTCAAGATGAACTGACTGGGATATGACAGGAAGTGACTTTGGAGTCCAACTGGTCAGAGGAGTTGGCAGGCACTGTAGCTGCGATGAGACATTAAGGTCAAGGCTAGGACAGATTGGAGAAATCTCACTGACCGGGCTTCGGACTGACCACTGGTCCAAGCGATGCTGCAGGTTATTGTCCATCGGTCCAAGTGGTGCTGAGGGCAGGTGAAGACTGGTTCTTCTCCACTTCGGTAGTCGGCGTCCAGCGGGTGGGGTGCAACTCGGGAAACAAAGAAACAACAGGTCTCAACAAGGTAGTCGGCCACATCACAGTGCTCACTCGGCAGCAAAGGGGTCCGAGTAAGACAAGGATAAGGGCCGGATACAAGGATTGAGTAGCAATCTACTCGGCTCAAGGGAGAAGGTAGTCGGCTGGCCAGGGAGGAAAACTGGGGCACAGCTGACAGGATAGGAGGGGAGCTCGGGAAAACGAAGACTAGCGGAAAAAGGAAAACGGGTCGTTACAAATCTTTTGTCTCTTTGTAATTTTCATTTGTATTCATGAAGTGATGTAGTACTGTACTAGTTGCGTGTATCGTACGATATGAAAATAAGTTATTACACTCGTAGATCTGTAGTTTTTTAGGTCAACCTATTAGGCAACGTAATTTTTTGTAGAGCTGATGGTTATAAAATGTCGATTACACGGTATTAGATCTGATGAGTATGTTGGTACTTAGTTTAACTCTATTTTTTCGTCAATGGAGATATCAAATAAGGTGGTATTTCAGTTATTTCATGGGCAAGAGAATGTTAGATATGGTCCACAGGGTGTAGATCTATCGGTGTTCAATTCAATGGCTAAGAGCATTGATAGGTCAGTTGAGAGAAGTTTTGGGTCAGTGTACAACTGGTTGGTGCGAGGCTTCCAAGTCGATCCCCAAATCAACGCAATAACCGTGTATGTTGTAGTGAGTCATGCAGTTGAAAATTTTTTTGGGAACTTATGCTGGTGGATTGCCCTGCCACTTGGAGATGTTACGTAAAGAATGCATTCCAATGTGGTTGGCTACTTGGCATACTTGTGTCGGTTTACGAGAAGGATAACACTGTTGCAATGACTATGCAAGATGATGAGAGTCCAAGTATGACGGGAGGTGATGCCGAAACAATGGAGGAAATGAAGGAAAGAACGAAGAAGATAGGCAGCCAACAGGTGCGGCAGACGAGGGAGAACTAATCGACACCATCGTTGAGGAAATGTATAGGGAAGATGCTGAAAACGAGCATGCAGAGGATGATGAATCATCCGATAAGGACAATGTAATGCCCGCAGAATGAACCAACAAAAAGTTCTCCGGGCTTGTTATCTCCGAGCGGCATCATGTGCCATGAGAGTACAAGGAGAACGAGGTCATCCAGGAGGCTAAGTATGCATACATAGAGGATTTGAAGTAGGTAGTGAAACAATGGACGGTGTCACTTTAGAGAGAGTTCTAGGTCGTTAAGTCAAGGAAGTTGGTGTATAAAGTGAAGTACGTGAAGGATGTATCCATGACGGGTGCACGCGTTCAAGGGTAAATCGGAGGATTATTGGCAAGTGTCGATCGTGACCGAGCATTCTTGTCACTTACAAGACATCGAGAAATACCATAGAAACATGACATCTGCGTTTGTTGCAATAAAGATGTACTCCCATGTTACGAACAACTTGGGGTACAAACCAAGATCAATTGTTAAGCGTATTGAGGAGAAATTCAAGTATACAATTAGTTATGCGAAGGCATCAAGGGCAAAACAAAAGGTTGCCACTACTAACTTCTGACCCTTATGTCACGCTTTTTTGTCGCAACGGTGAGATTTGGTTGCAACAAGGGTTGTTATCGCAACGATTTTCACTTTTTGTTGCGATAGATTGGATTTTTGCCACGAAGATTGTTTCGTGGCCCTAAGTATGGAGATCGTTGCGAAAAGTAAGTGTTATCGCAACAAATTATTGAATGGTTGCAATAAGTGATTCCTGTTGCCACGATTTGATTTGCGTTGCGGGCAAGTTTATTGTCGTTGCAATACTAAGGTGATATTGCAACTCTTTATATGATGGTTGCAATAGCCCGTCTATGTCGCAATGAATATGTTTCGTTGTATATAATAGTCGCTTGTGTTGCAAAAAAGTGGTACATATAGCAACGAAAAAAAATAAATCGTTGCTATATTTGGTACTTTGATTCAGGCCTCACTTAGAGCTTCGTACGTGAGAAAGAGGATCACGTATGCTTGCATTATTGCTAGATGTTTCATTGTTGATTATATATAGTTTATAATAATGTCGTGATCCCTTCAATTAACGTGCTGCAGGAAATCGTTGTGATATTTGGAAAATAGAATTAATGGCACATGATGAAGTTCGGCCGTAGCAAGTCCTGCACACGCTTCGCTTGAAGCTCTTGAGCTGTCCACCTACTTAGACAGCGACTCGATCAACCAGGAAGATCTCAATGTTCTTCAATGGTGGAAAGATCACAGGACCCAATATCCCGTGCTCTCAAAGCTAGCACGGGATGTGTTCACGGTGCCTGTGTCTACGGTATCATCCGAATCGGCCTTCAGTCTTTGTGGAAGAATTATTAAGGAGAGAAGAAGAAATCTCCGTAGTGAGGTGGTAGAAATGCTACTTGCGGTTAATGACTGGGAGCTAGCTAAGGAACGTGCCCAACACACCACGGAGAACCAAAATTTGGATGAGCAGTTCGAAAATCTTTATCTACAAAATGAGGAACTAGAGTAATCTTTTTTATTTTTGAGTATTGACCTTTAGCTGTACTCTTTTTTCTTTGTCATGGTTTTCTCAAAATTGAGTTTTTACATAACAGAGTTTTTAATGAGGCAGCTGTGTAATATCAAAATCAATAAAGGTCATTGCGCAATTTTCCCCTATATCTATGTAGAAATTAAATTGGATAACTATATATGTTCTTCTATTTTACTTATTTAAAAAATATAAAAATTTCCTCCTCTAATATCATCAAAAAATACCCTCATATTTTTTTACTCATCTCAGATAATGTTTTTATATTTTTTCATATTTTTTTACCACTCCTCTAATTTTTTAAAATTTTTTAAGTCTCTTTTTTCCTTTTTCACTCATCTCTCTCAGTCACTCTCACTTTCAGTCGGGAGTCGGGACTCGGCGCAGGCGGGGGGCGGCGGAGGGCGGCCTCGGGGGGCGGCGCGCAAGCGGGGAGGCGGCGGCAGGCAGCGGAGGCCGGGGAGGCGCGTGCGGGAGGCAGCGGTGGAGGGGACGGAGGAGGCCGAGGCGCCGAGGAGGCCGGGAGAAGGCCGAGGCAGCGGGAGGAGGCGGAGGAGGCCGAGGCGCCGAGAAGGCGGGGAGGAGGCCGAGGCGGCGGCAGGCGTCGACGGACCGGGCCGGCCCGGGCACGGTGGGCCGCCGACGGGCCGTGCCGGCACGGCACGGCCCAGGACCTTGGCGTGCCGTGCCTGGGCCGGGGGAAGGCACGTGGGCCGGCACGGCACGGCCCGCTACAGGAACCGTGCCTACACGGGCCGTGCCGTAGCGGGCCGTGCCGGACCGTGCCTCGGGCCGTGCCGGCCCGGTCCACCCGTTTGGCCACTTATGTCTAAACCCCTCCTTCGACTCCGTGAGGGCCATGGCGCCGCCGCCGACGCCACCTCGTTCCAGGACGCCCCCGACGTCGCCTCCGTTGAGGACGCCACCGGCAACGCTAACAGGCAGGACGACGCTTCCTCTGCAGGGAATCAGCGCCAGCAACGACGCCACCACCTTGGTGCCCATCGACATCGATATACTGAAGCCGCCCTCAAAACCGAAGACAAACATGGGTTTCCTTGTCAATATAACCCCAGGTACATTGTTTGTTTAATCTAGTTTATTAGATTCATGTTTATTCCCACCACAGCAGTTTCCTTATTGATTGATTAGCAGCAGAGGGGTGTGGATTTGCCTTGTGAATATTTTTGTAGTAATGGTTCAATGCTATGAACCTTTCATGTCAGGTCAAATGAGCAAAAGCTAACTGAATGAAACCTGAAAGTTGGTGAGATTGGCTTAGAACCTGATAGACAAACACTTACAACTGTTGAGGAGAACATGATTTTCCAGTCATGCTACAAAGAAACAACACAAATCAAATCATCCAAATTACATGGACATGGATATTTGGCTACGTATCGAACTCATAGGGAACTTATGAAAGAGAACCTTGAAGTACATGCACGTGCTCAAGCTGCAGCTAGGGAGAAGAGCATTGCTTTTGAAGTGGAGGTTGAGAAACTCAAAGAATAGATTGCGCAAGAAGCTGCAGAAAGGAAAAGGGAGAAAGAAGAAAATAGGAGGAGGATGCAAGAGGAGCTGGAAAATGCTAAGATAAACATAAGAGAAGAAATGAAGCAAGAATTTCTTAATATGCTAGCGCAGCACAAAGAAGTAACTATGAATATGGTATTAGAATAATTTTTTATCATTTGTCCTCTTAATAAACTTATGATTATGATGCCTAATCTTTTACCACAATATTTATATGTGTAGAGTACCCCGCAAAACAATGCCAGTATACAAGTTGCGCCAAGCATACAAGAGGAAGATGGGAACGGTGAACATTGAAACTGAAAATGAAGATGGGTTACAGGAGGTAATGACACTATTCCACTATGTTCCATGTATCTTGAGCTATGTATCTTGAACTATAGCTAAAATAGATCAAACAATTTAATGTTTGTAGACTCAGCCTGGAAGTGTTGTCACCGTACAAAAAGATGCACCAGCACCTACTCGCTTCAGTAAAAGTACTGCAGCTCTCAGCAAAAGTCTTTTCAACAAAAACACTGCAAATGTGGCTGCACCGAAGACATATATCACTTCACAGCAGCTGATGAATACGAACAAGAAATAATCCCAAAAGGAGGAAGGTAACTACTGCAATATGTTATCAGCTAATTGGAATCTAAATTCTTGCATCATTTGCTGAAATTTTATCAAATGTGACCTTCCTTGTAGAACTAGGAAATGTAGAAAATACATTTAACATACGTGCTGAAAACTGCAGTTTGTGCAGTTTTGATTGGCACATTTGAAGCATCTTATAATAATTTGCCTCGTTTTTTAGCCTGCATTCTTCAATGAATCCGAAGACCTATTACGACTTAAAAGTTTCCCATCAATTGACCATCGTAACCACAGTGTGTTGCAGCGACCATTCTTTGCATTAGGTGCTTACATTCAGGCATTGTGCATTATCATCCCATCCTTTGCATTAATGGGACATTCCTGACTGGAAAGTATAGAGGATAGATATTGACAACAATTGGAGTTGACAGGGAACAACCAAGTTCTACCCGTGGCCCTTTTGTTTTTGTTGAGAGTGAGAACACTGATAGTTAGTACTGGTTCCTAGAGCGGGTTAAGTCTGCAGTTATATGGATAAGGCCAGATGTATGCCTAATACATGACCGTCATGCCGGTTTGCTGCGGGCAATCAAGAATTGAGGGATGGCTGCGTAGATAAGGGTACCCACCAAGGGTTCGATGTTCGAAGTAGATGGTGCATCTGTCATATGGATGTAAATTTCTGCATGCAGTTTAAGAACAAGCACCTTATGAATCTTTTCAAGAGGCTATGCGTCCAGAATCAGGAGAAGAAATTCAATGAGCTTTGGAGAAGATTGGATGAGCTGACATCTAAACAAACAGAGAAGCAGTCCAGGAGGGCTACCCTTGTAGGGGATGAGGCTTCACAAGCTCTTATATCTCTCCTAAGTGATGGATCTCGTATGAGAAGAAGGTCGGCATTGTCGATTAGAAAATTTTCGGAACGGATTGAGAATGCGCCAAAGGAGAAATAGGCCTTGTTGTTTGACAAAGGTGGTTTTCGATTTGGCATAATGAACATAAATTTGGCAAAGGTTTACAACTGGGTGATGCGTGGTGTTCGAGAGCTCCTACTTGTTGGCATTGTTGAATTAATCTTGCATAGCACATGCACGTACTTCAGAGATCAGTTCAAAACAGCTGGCCCCTCCATGGCAGACAATAATCTTTTCTTTGGTACATTACTGACTAAGTACATGCTAGATAAAAGTAATAAGGTCCGAAGAACATCGAGCTATACCTCAAGTACACAAGCACAGGTTCAAAATATTGTGTGTCGACAAGGGCATACGTGGAATCTACCGTAAAAGAGTTATGCAGGAGTGCGTGCTGAAGGAAGATAGGACCTGCAAGTACTCGTGCCGAAAGCCTACTCTGCTCCACAAGCCATGTTCTCACATTATTGTCGCGAGCGCTGAGTGCGGCATAGAATCACGCCATTTTGTCTCACCTTATTTTAGGAAAGAAGCAATCTTCAGTGCCTGGAGTGCGTGAGATATATGGCTTTGGCATTGAGGTGATATTTACTACCGAGCATTCCCAAGTTATCTATATTCCTGACCTTATAAAAGTGAGGAACAAATCAGGTCGTCGCAAGACAAGACGCATTCGTAATAACATAGATGAGTCCGAAGCGGATGGAAGGCCATACTAACAAGAAATGACTGAAAGATGCAACGGGCCCGAGTGCGATGGAAGCTGGACCATCGGGTTCAGGCACTGATGGAAGTCATCCCCCGGGTGAAGGCACCACTTCATCACGGCCCGTGCACCGCTCAGACTCTCGGCTCTGTGCACGCGTGACCAGGCCTACTGGATGACGACAGCACCGATGGTGTTCGACATCTTCATCGAGCCTCACTGTCCGCAGCACGTGATGAGACAGTTCGGACTACGTCAGCACTTTCCTGTACCAATAGAGCAGGTTGTCCCGCGCAGCATTCACCGGTTAGTACAACTGCAAACTTCGTTCAGTATTACAACTCTTTTATGAATGTCTAATACACTCTCTGCACTAGCTATACTCGTAGGGGACAGGGAGCCGGCCACTCTGTGGGTTTTTGATGCAGAGGTACATGGAACGACTGTTGTTCACGACAAAGGAGAGTCATTGACGAAGTCCGGCCACACACTAAGGCCACCTACCTGAAAGTGCATCTAGGCCCCTAAGTGGGTTTTGGTGAGTTGAATGACAAAACGATTAAAGGACTAACTTGTTTGCTAAGTGTTGAGCAGGGATTTATTCTTATGATTATATTGTGATATTATTGGCTCATAAGAATATGCATTGTTGATTGGTCTCATGTTTGGAAGTATTGGACAAATCATAATACATGGATTTTATTGAGGTCTTTATTGTTGATGTGAAGCAAAGCTTAGCTTAAAGTCGACAAGAGTGTGTGAAGATGTCAAAGCAAAGGGACAAGTAACGAGGGACTAAGCAAGGGGGAACCAAGTGATGACTTGGGACTAGTAAACCCCCATGCTAGGGTGAAGTGAACGTGTGCTTGGAGTACACCTCGAGTCTATAATCTAGCGAAGCAATGCAAAGCATCTCGAATCATTGTTGAATTATTTGATGAACGTGGCTATGGATGGATGATGGTATGTTGATCATATTTGTTGAAAGATCCCTAAGTCACTAGCTCAAGATGGATATGCTCAGTGGAGGTTGTTCAATGTTGAAGACCTCAAGTGAGAATGATCAAGTATTGGCAGTTGAAAAATACAGCTCAAGTGGATGAACATATTGTAAATATTTAATATATGAGACCACCACACACTATAGGAACATGCCATCAACCACCTATCAAGAGGGATGCAACATTGACTGCATGGAAACACCAAAAATGCTCATAGGTCAACCCATGTGAGAGAACCTTGAGAGTTGAGTATGCTGACCAGAGCAAAACAGGTCTGGCCATTTTGCAAACCGGCCAGGCCGGTTTTCTCTGAGTCAGCCCTAACGGCTAGTTGGTATGAAAAACCGGCCTGGCCGATTTTGGGAACCGGCCTGACCGGTTTTTCCCTTGACAGTAACGGCTAGTTTTTGGGACTGGGTATTTATACCCTTTGGCCCTCTCCTTTGAGGGCTGCTGGTTGATTTTGGTTCTTGCACACTCTAAAGGGTTGCTAACACCAGCAAGGCTCTCCCCAACCTCTCTTTGTGAGATAGGCTTGATTTGGTTGAAATCTTTGAGTTGGGTTGAGAGAGAGTTTGTATGTGAGCTTTAGAGAGCAATCCATAGTCCTGAACACTTGAAGGTGAAGTCTCGCAGCTCGAGAAGCATTTGTTACTCTTGGAGGTGAAACCTCCTAGACGGCTAGGCGTCGCCGGTGAGCTCCCAGGTTTGTGGTGAGCCACGGATCGTTTGTGCAGGTTTGATCTTGCCTCCGGAAGGGAAAAGATCGCCTTAGTGGAATCGGGGACATAGCTTGACCTTGGGGGTCACGAAAAGCTTCCTCAACGGAGACGTAGGGTTCACGGTGGTGAATCCGAACTTCGGTAAACAAACTCCTTGTGTCTCCACTGCGGTTTGTCTCACATTGAATCTCTAGCACATTTACCTTGCTTCCGCTCGATCTACTTTGGTGTGCTTGTATTGTGTGCAGGGACTAAGTGAATCTGCTGTGCTACATCAGCAAAGGCACATCTTCAAGTTTGGTTTGTGTTGGAACTCAATAAGGGGGTGTATTTTACTTGTGTAGGTTCTGCAGTAGAAAACCGGCCTGACCTGTTTGGGAAAACCGGCCTGGCCGGTTTTGGGCTTTGAGTCAGAAAACCGGCCTGACCTGTTTTGGGAAACCGGCCTGGCCGGTTTTGTACTGACTTTTGCATTAAGTTTTTATAATTGCAGAATTTGCCTATTCACCCCCCCTCTAGGCGACATCTCGGTCCTTTCAATTGGTATCAGAGCAAGGACTCACATCCAAGCTTAACCGCCGTGAGAAAAGATGTCGACCCCGTATGAGGTAACGTTTGAGCCACTCAAACGGGATGGCTCAAACTATAATGATTAGTCCCTTCATGTACTTAATGCTTTTAAATCTATGGGTCCTCATGTTGAGCAAATTGTAGCTATAAGCATTTGTCCTCCAAATCTTAATTCGCACAATTTGCCTAACCTAACCGAAGAGGAGGAAAAATTCGTGCAACTCAATGCTTGTGTTACAAGTTTTTTGTATAGTGTGTGAACAGGGACCTACTTGATATCATCTCGATGAGAAGAGATTTGCGAAAATGCACATCTCATTTGGGCACTTCTTGCGAAAATGTATGCATTGCCCAAATGTGATGATCAAGTTCAAGAAGAGGAAGAATCACTTGAGGCAGTGCCTCCACATCATCAACACCTTTCTGTCGAGCCTCTTGTGACATCTCCCAAGAAGCAAGATGATCACAAAAGCCAAGGACTCGTTTTCACTGCTCGGAAACCGGTCTGGCCCGGTTTCTGAAAACCGGTCTGACCGGTTTCTGGCAGGGGAAAACATAGGCCGAACTGCAAGAAAAGCCGGAGACGACGAGCAAGAGTCGTGCAAACATCAGCAGGGTTTTCATCTTCAAGTGATAAGGATCCCAAGTGCTCCATGGCCGAGAATAAAAGGAAAACCATGGAAGATGAAATTTAAAGGATTGGAACTATCAAGACTCTAACCGAGGAGCTTGAAAAGCTTAAGCTCTCTAATGCTTCCTTGGTCAGTGATTATGATGCTTTATCTGAAAAATATTCTTGTGCTACTAACTATCTTGTGAGTGTAGCATCATTGGACCAAGAAAATCGAGAGCTCAAGGGTCAACTTGAAGAGCTCACTAGAGAGCATGTGACTTTGCAAGCCAAGCATGTAAAGCTTGAGTGCTTGCACAATGAGCTTGTTGACTCACATGCCTTGCTAGAGGTAGCACATGAGGTTTTGGTAAACTTCGGTTAAAATTCTATGAACCTCATGTAAACACTTACATATGCTCTCAAGCTAATACATCCTTATGTGGTGCTAACTCTAGTAGCTATCAAGCAAAACATTCTTGTGTTGAGAAATCTCTTCTAGAGTCTTCGTGACGACTTCCTTGCTCAAGAAAATGAAGATTTAATGCAAGAGGTTTGAAAGGCTCAAAAAAGGACTTGATCAAGTTAAAGGGAAAGGGTCAAAAGTTGCAAACTTTCTCAAGCATAACCGTGAAAACATGGTGAAGAAAGCTTGAGAGGGTTCAACCGCCACTTACTCAATCCCTCAACAAGATCAGGACAAGAAGCACAAGATTCAAGAAAAGAAGAGAAGTCTTGATCAAATCAAGTGCTTCAAGTGCTCAAAAGTAGGGCACTACTCATTTATGTGTTCCATCAAGATTGAGGACAAGTCAAAGCCCTCAAGAAGGGAAAAATACCGTGCAAAGAAAAGGGTATGCTTCGGATGCAAAGAAAAGAGTCATTTGATTGTCACATGCCCTATTGCACAAAAGGTGGCCTGCTCAGAGCAGAACCGGCCTGGCCGGTTTCTCAAACCGCGTCAGACCGGTTTTGGCTGGGGCAGCCCACCATCTCTTGAAGAGAAGTTCTCAAGCCGTGCAATCAAGTCAAGAAGCTAGCAATGATGAAGTCATAAAAAGCATGACAGCGGTGCAGCAAGAAAGATCAAGAACCGCATTTGCTACACGTGCCGTCAAAAGGGACATATGGGTGAGAATTGTCCAAATGGTAACATTCCTAAGTCAAACCTTGTCCATTATAACTTTGCTAAGCTTAGGAATGACAAAGCTGGTATTTATGCTACAAGGGTGATTAGCTCACCACAAACTAGCATAAGAGCCATTTGGATTCCTAAGCATCTTGTGGTTAACCTAAGTGGACCCAACATGGCTTGGGTACCAAAAAGTACTTGATGAGTGTGTAGGAACATCGACATGCATTGGAAGCTTGGCTTATAAAGATAAATGAATAATCAATCCACTAGCCAAGAATGATACCTTTGCTTGTATTCATATGCCCAATGACATATCGGTAACCAAATGCCTAAACTAATATGGCCTAGTCACCTTAGCCTCAGTGGGAGTAAGTGTCTCATAAGATACATTCTCTTGTGATTTATGTTCCATATGCCATGTGATGCGTGTAATGGCTCTCTAGTAGAGCAAATGTCTTGTTAAATGCAGGAATCCTGTAACTCATGAGTAAAATATCCTTTAAGGCAAGACACAAGACAAAATGCTCAAAGTGGGTTCTTCACTGGCAAAACCGGCCTGACCGGTTTCTGAAACAGGTCTGACCGGTTTGGAAAAACCGGCCTGGCCGGTTTCTGAAACAGGCCTGATCGGTTTTTACCAGGAGAAGCCAACTCAAGTGACTTTGTGAGAAAAATTGAAATGAGATGCAGAACTCTTGTGTTTTTCTCACTTATATGTTGGAGCTTATACACATGTGGTAGTAAGTTCTCATGGGACAATTTCAATTTCATAATTTTATTTATGTGCCGAGAACAATTTGTGAGATAAACTCCCCTAATTCCTTATACGGATCAAGTGCATGTCACATGATTTCTATTACATGATGCACCTATTAAGGGGGAGCTTAGTTCACAAGTTGTGCCATTGAGACTAACTTTTCTTTTAGTGATCTTGTAGTCTCAAGTGTGAGAATTTGCTTCTTTATGGAGTATGCTATCTTATATTGATCCAAGGCGGTAAAATTGTTTCCATTTATTTATTGGATAATACTTCTAACTCTTGCATAGCTGCTCATCTTAATATAGCCTAAATTCCTTGTCTTGGACTTAATCGACCAAATTAGTGCATGTGAGCTTGCCTTCCACATATTCTCATACTTGCAGCAACAAAAGGGAATTTAGTCTACATTGTGAGGTTTCATCTTTTATGACCTACTTGCCGTTTCACTCAAAGGTCACTAAAAGTGAAACTTGTGTTTGTACAAAATAATGCTATTTCTCCTTTTTGTGATTTGAGCAAGATGAAATCCAATGGAGAACTAGTGAATGGGCTTAATCTTAAATATTGCACAACTTGGATGGCTAAATGGCAAAGGTGTGTTACTCTATCTACTCGTGTCTACCTTTGTGCATCTAGGCCATTCTTTCATGCTAGTGTGAGCATCTGCATGCCTTAAATTCCAAGTCTCTCTCGTGTTGTGCCTATTAGAAATTTAGTTGATACTTTCATGAAAATTGACTCGGTGTCAAGTATTCCTACATTATACAAGTATGAGCTAAATATTCTAAGATGGACCATGGTTTTAATTTTTGCATGCCTGTTTGCCATAGGATAGATTTTCATAAAACTCAACTAGTATGCTAGGTGGTGTGCTTGTTTTTGAAAAATATTTGGATTTAGGTCTTTGTGGCCTTAATTGATCTATTTGTGACTATAGCTCTAATTGTTTGGTTGTTGGCTAGTCACAAATAGTGAGATTCCCTCAAGTCCATAAAATTGCTATCTATCATCATCTCTCCCATCTCAATCTTGGAAGAAACGAGAAAATTCATGGAAAATTGGAAATCCTATCTCTTCTGAGAAAAATCTTGTTCTATAGATCAATATCCTTATCTAATATCATCTCAGATCAAGTAAAGGAGCACTAGAAGTAAATATCTTGGAATCAAATCATTGTTGACCCCCTGGGGAAACCGGCCTGACCGGTTTCCAAAACCGGCCTGACCGGTTTTACCCAGGAGTTACCCTCGGGCATATCCCTCCCCCATCAGGCCCTTCTTCTTCTTTTTACCCTTCCACACCAGCACATCCTCCCTCTCTAGGTTCCTCCTTGTGCTCTCCCTCTCCATGGCGATTTGAGGTTTCAACCAAGAAAAGGAGGTCCTCTCGGTCGATTTGAAGCTCCCAAAGCGGCCTAACCGGTTCCTAGGCCGCATTTGCAGTAGGAACACCCTCCTCCATCTCTCAAGGTATACTTTGGTTCTCCTCGCCCGATCTATTCACTCGATGCATTTCTTTCAAATCCCTTCGAGTAATCATGTCCTAGTATGCCTATAAAGCTATCCCGAAGAGATGATTCGATTTGGTGGGCTACATTGCTCGATCCTTGACCTAGGGTTCCTCTGCCAAAACCGGCCTGGCCGGTTTCAGAAACCGGCCTGACCGGTTTTGGACAGGACATTGGCCCTAGTTCCCTTTCTGGCCTAGTTCAATCTCTTTAAATCATATCTTTTCTTCAAGCTCATCTGTATGTTTATTGTCTGAATATCACAGGAAATGAGCAATATTCCTTTGAGAAGAAAGGATTCCTCTCAGAACATTGTGCATCATGGTTCTTCTAGTAACCCCAGAGGTGTGAGCGGGCGTTCTCTGAGGCCCAAAAGAAGTCATATTCAGATTGATCAACCAAGGGGTCACATGACTATCGAGGAGGATGATGATGAGATTCACAGCACTTCTAGCAGTAATGATGATGAGGTTGAGGATGAGTCTTTCCGTATTGAACCTCGCCACGGAAAAGGTCCTGTCATTGAAGAGATTGATGAGGAAGAAGAACCTGCTGGTGATGATGCAGAGGGTGAGGAAGAGGAAGAAGGAGATGATGGTGATGACAATGAGGTTATGCAAATGCCTGTCATCCAGAAACCCACTGGTCCAGCAAGTAGAAAAGTGGTAAACTATCTTGGACTTGGTATGACTGACAAAGCAAGGCAGAAGAGAAGAGAAAGTCCACTTGATGTTGAGAGGAGTGCTACCGACTACAGGTTTCACACCTCTTTTCAGCAAGATTACTATCAGACTGCCATAATAATCAAGTCTACGATAGTGTCAGAAGCACAGTGGGTGGATTGGGACTATATGGAAAAGCAAGACAACCCAATCTTTAATGATATCATTGCTGCTTGCACAATCAAGAAAATCAAAATCTCTCATGGGTTATCGCTATAACTGGAACACCGAGATTATAGCTCAGTTTATGCCACGGTGTACTTTGAGGAGCATGGAGATGTAAGGACGATGCATTGGAGGACAGAGGGCACTTTGATAGCATCTCTTACACTGACTTCGCTGAGACTTTTGGATACAGAGTATCAGACTCTCGGCGTCCTAAAGATTCATGTAGTGTTACTCCCTGCCGTAGAGATGAAGTTCATGTATCCTAGCTCAAAATCAGGGAATTATGGCAAGGTGAGGGGGTCTGTACACCTACTACTCCATCCTAAACCGCATGTTTAGGAAGACTTTCACACGAGAGATGGGAACCCGAGCGACATTTCCTTCTATGCTAGAAACTTGCTTTGCAGTCATGAGATCAAATGAGGAGAAGTTTTGTGTTGGAGACTTTATTTGGGAGGAAATTAACACATCTCTGAAAGTCCTCAGAAGGTGTGTGGCTTTGGACCCTATCTCATGCGCTTGATTGAGAAAGTCACGGGAGTGACATATCCCAAAGATTCAAAGCATGAGCCCCTCAGGATTCCGGCTCCAAAGAAGAAGCCCATTGTGCCATCTCCAACCAAAACCCTGAAGATCAGATGCAATGGAGCCTACCTCACATGAGCAGCCAGTGCAGAGCGAGCAGAGAGCAGCAGCAGGTTCCACAGGTTGGGACCCCTGGCCCCAAACCGGCCTGACCGGTTCTGGAAACCGGCCTGACTGGTTTGAGTCTGACCAGCCGGGGTCCTCCTCCCAAGCACGCAAGAAGCCTTCCTCTCCAATTAGGGCATTCTTCAACCTGTTCACTGGGATGTGCAAGACTCAGAGGATATTCAGGTGGAGTTGAGGCAGCAGCAGCGAATTGACAGCAAAAAGGGGCGAGATGCATTTAAGAAGATGCATGCTGCGATGAACCTTGAGAACCACCATCTCCTATTTCTCCTGCACCAGAGTTGCCTGAGATTCCTCCCCTAGAGTCTATGTTGACTGATTTTCAGGAATGCGGGGTACTTTGAGAAGTATCAGATATTTTCACTCCAGGGGTAGTTCTTCTTCACAGGCACCACCACCTCCTCCATATCCGGGCCGATATTCCTTTCTATTCCTACATCTTCTATGGATGGATATTTCGCCGCTGCAGCCGCTGCCTCCATCTTTGGGATGAGTGCTGGGGTCTGAAATTGTGTTCGGCCTCAAGATTCTCCAAATGAGTGACGGCAAACAGTTGCTCTTTTTCAGGCCCCTTTATGGCTGCTTGATGACAAAGGGGGAGAAGATGAAGATTAAGCTTAGCATGAAAAAGAGGGGAGAAGAAAATCCAAGATGGCACTCTCTTATCTTGGATTTGTAATAAATTCGAATTTGCTCTCTTTGTGGACTTGAGAACTTGTACTGAGTGCTAATGTGTGTAACGAACTTATTTATACTATTAAGTGACTTTGTGTTAGTGTGATATGCATGAATGCTTGATATAATGGTGGTTTGTGCTGGCTAAGGCAAAACCGGCCTGGCCGGTTTCTAAAACAGGTCTGACCGGTTTGGAAAAACCGGCCTGGCCGGTTTCTAAAACAGGCCTGACCGGTTTGGCCAGAGGCAGCACAAATTTTTTTTAGCTCTCTTGGTTGAGTGATATTCATCTCATATGCATCACGGAGTATTTGTTTATGAAACACACAACCTTTTTGCACCCCACGGATGCTGAGATATAGGGGGAGCTCCTTTGTCGCTTAATATGTGCAAATTGGCATTTAAGGCCCCGAACTTGTGGAAAACTCATTCATAAGCACATATTAAGGGGGAGCTCATGATATATCTGAGAATTCAAAAGTTTATTTATGATTTATTTGTAAGCTTTAATCGAGGTTGTCATCAATCACCAAAAAGGGGGAGATTGAAAGTACATCTAGGCCCCTAAGTGGGTTTTGGTGAGTTGAATGACAAAACGATTAAAGGACTAACTTGTTTGCTAAGTGTTGAGCAGGGATTTATTCTTATGATTATATTGTGATATTATTGGCTCATAAGAATATGCATTGTTGATTGTCTCATGTTTGGAAAGCATTAAACAAATCATAATACATGGATTTTATTGGGTCTTTATTGTTGATGTGAAGCAAGGCTTAGCTTAAAATCGACAAGAGTGTGTGAAGATGTCAAGCAAAGGGACAAGTAACGAGGGACTAAGCAAGGGGGAACCAAGTGATGACTTGGGACTAGTAACCCATGCTAGGTGAAGTGAACGTGTGCTTGGAGTACACCTCGAGTCTTATCTAGCGAAAGCAATGCAAAGCATCGAATCATTGTGAATTATTTGATGAAGTGCTTATGGATGGATGATGGTATGTTGATCATATTTGTTGAAAGATCCTAAGTCACTAGCTCAAGATGAATGCTCGGTGGGCTTGTTCAATGTTGAAAGACCTCAAGTTGAGAATGATCAAGTATTGGCATGTTGAAGACATACAAGCTCAAGTGGATGAAAATATTGTAAATATTTATCTTGAGTATAGAAGAATGCCGTACTATCAAGAGGGATGCAACATTGACTGCATGGAAACACCAAAAGTGCTCATAGGTCAACCCATGTGAGAGAACCTTGAGAGTTGAGTGTGCTGACCAGAGCAAAACAGGTCTGGCCGTTTTGCAAACCGGCCAGGCCGGTTTTCTCTGAGTCAGCCCTAACGGCTAGTTGGTATGAAAAACCGGCATGGCCGGTTTTGGGAACCGGCCTGACCGGTTTTTCCCTTGACAGTAACGGCTAGTTTTTGGTGAGTGGGTATTTATACCCTTTGGCCCTCTCCTTTGAGGGCTGTTGGTTGATTTTGGTTCTTGCACACTTTAAAGGGTTGCTAACACCAACAAGGCTCTCCCCAACCTCTCTTTGTAAGATAGGCTTGATTTGGTTGAAATCTTTGAGTTGGGTTGAGAGAGAGTTTGTATGTGAGCTTTAGAGAGCAATCCATAGTCCTGAGCACTTGAAGGTGAAGTCTCGCAGCTCGAGAAGCATTTTGTTACTCTTGGAGGTGAAACCTCCTAGATGCTAGCGTCGCCGGCGAGCTTCCAGGTTTGTGGTGAGCCACGGATCGTTTGTGCAGGTTTGATCTTGCCTCCGGAAGGGAAAAAGATCGCCTTAGTGAATCGGGGACATAGCTTGACCTTGGGTCACGAAAAGCTTCCTCAACGGAGACGTAGGGTTCACGGTGGTGAATCCGAACTTCGGTAAACAAACTCCTTGTGTCTCCACTGCGGTTTGTCTCACATTGAATCTCTAGCACATTTACCTTGCTTCCGCTCGATCTACTTTGGTGTGCTTGTATTGTGTGCAGGGACTAAGTGAATCTGCTGTGCTACATCAGCAAAGGCACATCTTCAAGTTTGGTTTGTGTTGGAACTCAATAAGGGGGTGTATTTTACTTGTATAGGTTCTGCAGTAGAAAACCGGCCTGACCTGTTTGGAAAACCGGCCTGGCCGGTTTTGGGCTTTGAGTCAGAAACCGGCTCTGACCTGTTTGGGAAACGGCCTGGCGGTTTTGGTACTGACTTGCATTAAGTTTTTAAATTGCAGAATTTTGCCTATTCACCCCCCCCCTCTAGCGACATCTCGGTCCTTTCACTACTAGGATACCTTTAGGTGTACCAGCCTCGACTCGCACACGCGTTATGTCACTCCAGCAGATCCACAGCCACATGTCGCCGCCGTGATAGACGCATACCCTACACACCGTGACCAGGACTACTTCCGCGCGGTGAGTCACATTCTCTTTGTACTTTGCTATTTCCTTTGTATGTGTCCATAGTTCTAGCACATATTTAATAACATTTGAAAAAGGCCGACGCTGCGCACCAGGTTCAGGCTGACGTGGACGCGGCGTTCGGATGGCTGGACATTGGGATCGTCCTGAGTGCGGAGGAGCAGAGAATGACTTTCAGGAGGATCCGTAGGTCGATGCACACAGTGATTCGTGCGCTCACTTGTCGTGCGGTCGACGCGATACCTCTCGTAGCTGTACCTCAGCACCCTCCACAGCCCGTTGGAGCAGGAGTTTGCCCGCCTACAGCAGGAGTGCAACAGCAGGGTTCTAGTCAGCAAGCTGGCCCTTCCAAAGGTAAATTCCGCTATCCATTGGTTCATACGATATTTCTTTCTACCGACATGCACTGTTTTACATCAATATGCTTTCGTGCAGCTTTCACTACACCGTACCTCAATCCCTTGGAAGCTGGTACGTCCACACAGGTAGCGTACTACACATGTCCACATGCGCAGCAGGGTATGAGCACTGTCCCCGGGGCTACTACAGGAGGTCCTTCAGGTTAGATGCTCGGTGCAAAGTTTTCTTTTGCTTTGCAAAATTGCGGTTTGCAAGTATCAACAATTGTTTCCACAAGGTTCCACTCTACACCATGGGGGATGTTTGCCGACGCTGTCTCCTCCGTGCAGGGCGCACAGGGTAGCGGTTGGGCACAAGATCCTTTCGAGGACGACGACTTGGAGGACGCGGAGATCCAGGAGGTATTAGGTTCCTCACAGCTCGGAGGAGCTCTACCAACGTAGACACAGGAGCCGCCAACTGCCACACCCGTGTACACGAGCCGCGCTAGCCGTGCCATACCACCAAACCGGCTGACCTACTCCCAAGGCGATGTGCGATTGCAGGGTAGGAAGACGAAGAGGGCTAGAGGTTACGGCCAGAGCCTGTAGTACATTGTACCAGTAGTATTTAGCCTGTTGTACATATGTTCTATCTTTTGTACGCCGTGTTTTATTCATCCTACGCTTACTGTGGAAACTTCTTTTCTTCGTTTACTCTCGTCGGTGAAGATGTACTCCTCAGGGTTTATGTTTTTGACGAAACTAATTAAAAACTATGAATTTTTAAGCTTCGACTTCACGATGAAAGTAGATTCTAATAGATGAAAACCAATCGGAAAAAGTTGCTATTAAAATCACGACCGATCGTGATTTCTTTTATAATTCAACTGCAAAAATGCTTGTTAAATTTTACTGTCAGATTTGCCCGAAATTTCGTGAAAAATACTCATCAACGGTCGCACCGGACGAGAGGCAGCCTTACAGGTGGTGGCTATTTACAGGCGGCCCTCTCGCTAGCCAGAAACCGCCCTCCCAAAGGGCAGCAGGGCCACCTGCAGAACGGTTGGCCTACAGAGCCGCCTCTATTGTAGGCGGCCCCTTGGCCAGGTAAAAATCGCCCTCTGGGAGAACGGCAAGGGGGCCGCCTGTAAAATAACGGCTCCTCGGCGCCACCTCCTTTGCAGGCGGGACCCTAACCGTCCTCTAGAAGGGCGGCAAGGGGACCGTCTGCAAAATGGCGGCCGCCCGGTGTCGTTTCTTTTGCAGGCGGGCACTACCGCTTTGCAGTGGCCCTCTTGCCACCTCCTTGTCAAGGGCGGCTAGGGGCCGCCTGCAAAATGGCAAATAGCCCGACAATCGTCCGACAGCGGGGGCTGATGGGTGTCTGCTATGTCATCTAAAACACCCTCTAGAAGGGTATTCCTAGAGGGCGTTGGAGGTATAGATTTGTAAATTTTTGAAACTAAAATATACTTTTATATATATTTTTAAAAAAATATAAAAATTCCGTAAGTCATCACCTTGGTCGACAAGTCGCATGACTTGCTACTCTGGTCGAGTCGTTCCCATCGAGTCACACCCCCTGACCAACTTTACAACTAGTCGCGATTAGTCGTACAACTTGATAGCAATGGCACGGGGCACGCGGTCGATGGTAGCAGCCACACGGGGCATGAAGGTCACATAATTACCCTAGATTAATAATCGGATTTAGTAGCAGCTGCAGCACGAGGAACGCAATCGAAAGTAGCAGCTGCAGCATGAAGAATGCGGTCGACCCAACCTGCACCGGAGTGTTCGTTGGAAAGCGTCACCTGAATCCCTAAATATGACCGTAAATAAAGACAAAATTAGCACGTACGTGTATGGTATTGCATAACCAGATGGTGCATACATGCTACGCCGACGGCATGGAAGAGAGAAAAAAAGCAGGAGATAGGTAGATAAGTACTATCTTTATCTTAAAATATGATAACTTTTGACTATGTATTTAGAATCAGAAGTATTATATTTTAAAACACGACGGGAGTTTAGCTAAGGAAGAAACTGATGGTGGTTCGACTATCTGGCCGGCGACCGGAGAGGCTGCTAGTAATACCGAGCGTGGCGGCGACTAGCAGCGCCAACTCCGAGGGAAGCGGGCAGATCGAGCGAAGGACGCCATCTGCGCGCCACTCACCACTCACCAGCTGGGTCGATCGGCTCGCCTGTTTTATCAGCCCGTAGCTTGAGTCGTTAGTCGTTACACACAGCTTATATATGCTGGTAGCCTCTTGCTGCATGTTCGGTGGCCTTCAGGGTGGCCGTGTTTATAAGCATCGATATCCGCGTGTGACTGTTACTCGTCTCCATGCAACCGCCATGAGTGGGTGACCGAGAGTCTAAATCTAAGGGCGTCTGGAGACTAAATTTCCAGTGTCTTTTGGCTTTCTACCTGTGTCAAGTGTGTCAAGGAGCATATGGATCTTAAGCTCTAAGAGCATGTGGGCTTATGTTTTGTATACGATCTAAATGATTTCATACGAAGAGTTCCAGAAAAAAATAGACAATCTATCTAAGCCTATTAATTAGATACTTCAAGTAAGCTCAGACATAAACTAAAAAGATATAATCATTGATTAGATAGATCATATTATCATGGCCTTATATCGTATTGAGAGTCTGTGTTAAATAAATCACGCATTCGGAAATAGCATGGACCCTTTAAGTTTTAGGTTTTCTAAAATTTAATAATTATAAAATTCAGAATAAATAGTTATTCCACTCTCAATTTTATTTATCTATTTTAAATTTAAAATTAATAATTAGCAATATGTAACTAAGATGGACTCTTCTTTTAATCTAAGAATCTTATATTCAAAATAACCACATGTTTACCGTATGACTAAATAAGACTCGCAGACATGCTAAAGTGATCTTAGAAAAAAATAAACAGAGAGGTGAGCAGATTCGAACCGTTCCACAACTCTACTGTTCTAGACTCCACTCCAGAAGTTAGATTTAGGCGCTAGAGCTCTTACACCAAGACAGGCTTATAATCGGAGTATAATCTGGCGTGTGTTAGCTAAACCTTCTTTTGTGCCGCAAAGTACGTAGGCCATAATAAGTGCCATCATGACGGCCGGCAGGGCAGTCCCAATCATCATGGACGCAGGGAGGTTTTCTAGTTCTGTTGTGTGGCGGCAGGGCAGCGGCATCGGCGACGGGTGTGATGGTACGGAGGCGCGAAAGGTCGGATAGGTATAATGCGGGACGGGGTTGGGGCGGCAAGGGCGCCCGTCAATGCAGCTGACGCGGCTGCCGGGAAGGGGATCGTCATGCCTCGTCGTGCCGAGCCGGTCGCTAAGATCAGGCGGGAAAATGCTCCTGCTTTGCATCAACACATGCGCAAATGTACGATACACAAGTGAGTTCTCTCCTACTTGTTAGTATGAAAAGAGTGCAAAATGCATGAGACGGGAGAGGAGGAGATCGGAAGGCAGGTGATGGTATTGATCGGGCGACGTGGAGACGTTTGGACGGAGCCAGTGCATGTCACCGCGGGGGAGACGGCGAGAGCAGCGCGCGCCAGGAGATGAGTAACGTATAGTAAGGTCGCCATATTGCATGGCGACCGGAGGAAACGACCAACCGTCACGTGCAGGCGGACATAGCCAGGCCAAGGCCTGGCCGGTTTAATTGATTTTTTATAGTAAGTCTGGCATATTAAAAGAAAATTTATTATGATCTTATGGGCTTTTCGATAGTGACCCTGACCTTCTAATTGTGCCATGGGTAGCGCCCGGTATGATGCATTTTTTTTTAAGACAATCGGTCACCACGTGCACATAGGGTGTGTTTGTTGGTCATGATCCTTTACAGCTTCATTTTTTTATCCAAGCTGTTTATACCTGGCTAAGAGTCACGCATTATTGATTGCTTATAATTGGTAGCTCTGCATAGCATGAGATTTTTTTGTTTGTTGTCATATAGAAATACGGTCTTGAAGGATGTTGTTTGGTTGGGTTGTATAGATTGTAGGCATGGTACATATTTATTTAAAGGTAGGTACCCCTAGAACTCATGAAGTAAATTCCTACCATCAATTTAACTTTTTTACCACATCCTAAATTCATCATAGAGTATTTTTAAATACAATTCATCAGTCAACTGTATATTACTTTATGCTAGTGTTTAACCTATATAGTAGATAAATTACCGGGAAAATAGAAAAAGAAAAAGAGAGAAAAAATCGCCCCCTCGCACTCCTCGTCGAGCCAATCGCTCCTGCATCCGCAACACCGCTCCTCCACTCCCTCCGTCTTGCTCTCCAGCCCACCACTCGCTACTCTTCTTGCGCCGATTCAGTAGAGGCAGCTCGAGTGGCCAGATTAGGCGGCGAGCTGGCGCGCAAACTAGCGGTGGTGAGGCTTGGCAACTGGCCATGGTCACTTGGAGCTCCAACACGGTCACTTTGGAGCTCCGGCGACCGGGCGACGACGACGACGTGCGGCGGTGACGGACGTGCGGCGGTAACGAGATGGCTGTGCAGAGATGGGAGGTGCGACGACGATTAGCAATAAAGGCAAACGATCCGCTTGGGAGGAGCAAGCAAGCAAATGGGGCCGAGGGAGGGGTGACAGGTAACGACCCCCCCTCTCGCCTCCTGTATTGTGCGCATCTCTGCTGCACGCACTCGTCCATGCCTGCACGTCCTAGCTTGCGGACCGAGGACTGACGCTTGATTCTGGGCCGTTTCCTCTGCCTGGCAGGGAGGTGATGTTTACACGTGCAGAGTCAAGCCTAGAGCTGGCAGGCAACCAACCCCTGGACTGCACGGCAGATGCGACCAACCTTAGTGTACGATAAAACACGCCCATAATAACTACATTCCCTTTCGATGCTCCCCAGAGTCACGGTGATGCATAGTAGTAATGACAAAATCGTTCTTTTAAGCCAGTTTTTACAGATGCCTCAAGGAGGAGAAAAAAATATTGGTTTTGCTAAATAACTTGCAACAGTTTTCATCTTGGGAAACTTTCAATTTTTTGCCGTCCGATGGTGCGGAGATCGTCGCTACGGGTTAGGAATAAATCGAACTTCGATTTTTATTAGATATATCACTCATGTATAAGTTACATATAATTATACTTTAGTTTATTTGAAAACTTTTCTCCTCGAAAACGGCAACATGTTTCTAGATACACCCAAAAGGAGACTAGATTGGGACCGCTCCATTTACGTACTTTATCTTTTAACGCACCAAACAATAATATTCGCTAATGGAGTCTGGCTCTTCTATGTGTTCCACAGATTGTACCTATTTTTAGTGCGTTGCTCGTAAAGATATTCAATTGCCGTTGCTTACTAGGAGGAATCTATATGGCAGTGCCTGGCGCCTGCTGCTGTCCGTTTCTCTGCTAGTCAAGGTTGGCCACAGCCGCGCGTTCACAACGGCAATGTGTGGAGGCGGCAAAATAATCGTGATCGACTTCGCCGACGCAACGACTCCAGCCGGTCTTCGTCAATTAATCGTCATGGCACTCTCGACGTAGCTCGCACGACCGACGCATAAAAGAACGAAAATGAAGTCAACTAGTGCGCTAGCTACTATCATAGCTCACGCTGGTCGCCCCCCCGACGCAGCTCGCGTCGCATCGCCGTGATAGCGCTGGTCATGTTCGACGGGCGTCATGGCCGTGACGAAACGTCATGGGAGGATGAAGAAAAAAGTCTAAGTATTAGTCAAGTTTCATTTATATTCTTTAACTATAAATAGCTATACAACGTCTTCAACTAAGATAAATCAAATCCTCACCTATTTAGACATTGATTTGTCTGTACATGATCTATACGTCAGACGTGCTTTGTCCTGGCGTACAGCACCTGCTATTACCCTGTTTTAGTGTGATAGCGACTTATTTAAGCGCAGCGCGCAACACGAGAAATATTATTAAGCAGTGATTAATTAAGTATTATATTGAAACTTGAAAAATGCATCTATTTGCTTTTTAAGCATATTTTCATATAGAAAATTTTAATAAAAAACGTGCTCTGATTGTTTGGGAGCGTGCGCTGTGATATCAGAAATAGCGCGCTGCTGAAGGAGGCTCCGAACGGGACCTAGTCTACAAATTTTTTTAAAACATGGAGCCTACTATATTGGCGAAAATTCAAAAGTGGGAGCCACATTCGCCTCTCTCTCCTACCCTCCCCCCTCTTCACCGGCAGGTGATCTCCCGCCGGCGGCGGCGACCTCCTCCGTCGCTTGCCACCCCTCGTAGAGCCCCTGAAGCGACGCCGGAAGGAGGCGACCGGAACCATCGGAAGCACCAGGCTCCTCTCTGGGTGGTGCTGTCTCTTGGCGGCGACGTGACGGCCGCGCGTCCCGCTCTGCGGATCCACAAGCATCGACATCCGTTCGAGCGCCGCGTCTTTCGCATGGATCTACGCCTCGAACGTGTGAGCCTGCTGTAAGCCGCCTCCGCACGTCTTCTCCTCGTCCCTCAACCCATCTCGTGTCCGTAAGCCAAAGCTCAAGCTGCCGCCGAGCTTGCGGCGGAGAGACAGGAAGGAGGTGAGGGGAAGGGGATAAGAGGTTGGAGCGTTTGTCGATGCCGGTGAGGCAGGTGTGTCCATCACGCGGACGTTGTTCTCCTGGTGGAGGTTTGGGGTTCCGATCGAGGCGGTTGAGCTCAGGAAAGAAAGAAGCTTCGACAACAGCACACGGCGGGCGCTGAGCCACGGGGAAGAGAGGAGCTCGACCGGCGGCGGCAGTGACTGACCGACGAGTCCACGGCCACATCTGGCGGAGCTCCCGGCCAGTGACCACGTTGCTGCGTGCGGCGGCAACTCCGAGTTCCACGGTGGCGCAGCTCCCTATATCTGGAGATGAGAAAGGAGGACGGGGTACGCTCGCCCAACCGTCCTCCAGGCGAGTCGTCAGCCCAAGATTTAGCTGTCGCCCACCGTGTGGCACAGGTGGGATAAGAAGCACATTTGGGAGCCCGTTGGCCGGTGGCCGAGAGAGGCGGGTCAATTTCGTATTTCGAACACCTGGACTTCTTCCTCTCTCAACGACGGGCGTGCACCCTACGCACGAGCAGGGTGCAAATCTCCCAAATGCGAGGACGACTGGATGAGCAAGGTGAGGAAAGCGTCGGGTAGTGACGGAGCTGACGTGGATGCAGGTTCTACTGGTTTAAACGGTTGAAGGGATTCTCTATATATTGTTTTTGTGGTTGAAGGATACTCGTGGTTGAAAAATATAAATCAAACTTAACCTATAGATAAGGAATACAAAATAAATTTTTTCTGAGGACGAAAATAAATAGCCTACCTGTTGTGTTAATACGGCCAAGTTGATGGGCCAAGCACGCACATACCCAGTAGGCCCAAAAGCTAGGAACAGCACGGCGTCCTAGACGCTAGTTAGCTTGCACAGAACCATGGCCCTTGGTGTGCAACGCGCTAATGGGACTTTAGGGGCTGTCAAATGATTTCTTAGTCAAAAGAAAAATAAATAACGGTTTTACGATGATATCCTATCTATTATGAACAATTCCTCACTATGTAGCATTAAATATTGTACTATCTATAGTCACACATTGTTCTCACGTGATCAAGATAGCAGCATTGTTCGATTGGCATCTGAGCGCCCTATATTTATCTCCATTGTTCATCTACATTTACTTACAATTGAGCCTAGCACAAGCATCTCTCTTCCTTTGTGCACGAGCCCCACCTCATTTCCGTTGTGAGTGAGCACATCATGCATCTCTTATTCTTTCCATGAGTCTTTTGCTTCCGCCTTCCCTTTCTAACTCCCTTGCCTAAAACCGATGGTTGCTTCCCACTATGTAAACCTGGTGCTCTACATTTTAGCTCATTTGCTTCATTAGCCCTCTTCTCTGATGGCCATCATGGTGGCGTTGCTAACTTAGTGATGCACAGGGCCCCAATTTTGCCCACCCAAATTGGAGAGGCCCATTTGGTAATAGCACATTGCTTTCTACGGCTTGTGGCAGATGAGATGGCACCGAGTGTTGAGCGGGCAAGCGGCGTGTCCGGCATCGCATAGGCCGAGAGGCGAGAGGCGAAGATTCGAGTTGCAATCACTCTGTGTAATCCCAATTCCTGTCCCAAGTGAGTGATGAGTATGTCTGGCTTCTGCGACTTCGAGTCGAGGTGTTTCAATCGAGCCGGTAGATGAGACGACTCGAGTACGATATGACAACAGTGAGACGACGATGCGCCTCGATGCGTCGATGCCCCGCTCGACCCTCGAGCATGTTTCCACACCAGCGGTGCGGCGAGTAAAGCCGCTAGTCACCGAGGCCAAGCAGCTGTTCTATGTGCCTGCTTGCTGCTCCCGTTCCTTGACGGCTCGCCCTAGTCGCTCGGGGCCCCAATTCTTGGTGGTGCCTGCTCTCTCCTCACCATCGCCATTGTCACTTTGCATTTTTGCAGCCACGTTGCTGGAGACACGCTTGCGCCTATGCTTGATCTAACGCTGCAGTCGCCCGGGTTCCAATGCTTCACAGTACGTTAGGGCCCTTACCTCATCTCTCCTCTTGCTCCCCAATGTTCTTGGCCATGATCGGTCCTATCACTTATTCTGGATGATGGTATTCGTATTTTAATTTATACTTCCACGGCCTTATAATCTATTCAATGTTACAATTTTATATTTATGCTTATGTTATTTGATAATGTTAATGTGAATATGTGTCTATTTAATTTGAGGGGGCAAGTGGCCCGTATCTTATGCTCATGCTTTTTACATGCATGTTTTTTATTTTGACTGGATTGCATTCAGGAAATGCATAAAAATCTTATGTGCTATATAGATTCTCAAATCCTTCCTAATTTACAGTGCTAGCTATGATGCTACGCATATATAGCTATGTAGCTCCTGTGTATATGCTTCCTAATAATGACTATGAAAGTAATTAATGTTTTCTTCAAATATAAGATATTTTTTTATTGGAGAATCCCAATAAGATAGTCGATTAGGGTTCCGACTAGAGCTTTCTCTCTATATAGTTTAATCTTTGTACATATCGATCCATACATATAACATCGGTCTCAGCCAAATAGGATGGTAGAGTTTAGTACCTGAGAGGGGCTTAAACTTGTAATAAAAAAACTTTATGTCTTGCGTTTTATTTTATCTTCGTGTATATTTTTACACCAATTAATACCCTATATACACAAATTAAATACCATAGCCGGAATCTAACCCATAACCACCTCTCTTCTCCTTAGGTTTATTGATTTGTCTCTTAACTTTGTACATAGCCACCACCTTGATTCCTAATGCCATTTTCATGTGTGATGTGTCCATCTGTGTGCCTCGGTAGTGTCTTTTGTATGTAAGATATAGTTTCTCTCTTATGTCATTATTCTTGTCTTTACACCTGACACATCACAGGGCTCTCGCCCAACCCGCTTGATACTACTGTGTAACCCTGAAATTTAATTACCATAAACAGTAAGCACTGGAAGTTGTAAAGTGTGATTGACACACGGTGTTTTATTTTTGGGAATCATCACTTATAATTTCACTTACAAAGTTTACCCTGTAACAGATAAATAAAGCAGAAGCCTCTGATTATGCTGTGTGTACCGCTGTAAGAAATGCACGTACGTACATGCATGCGCTCTATATCGACAAAAGATTTTTTGCCTTCGCATACGCTCGTAGTGACATAAGCGTTGGTCGCGCGTCTGCAACATAGACATTCTTTTACCTAATACGTACGAGCCCATTTTATAATAGTGGTAAGAATTGTACCATCATGCGGAGCTTGGACCGGCAGTTGTTAATAACAGGTAATGAACTATATTGCTCAATTCATCATGAGGTACGGAGGGGGATTTTTTCCGTTGTGTGCATTACCATCCCGGCAGGTACGATTGACGGCGGTTGCCGAGATCCGTCTAGCAATTCACAAGGGAGGCGGGACGAGGACGTGGCGGTGATATGTGTGATCGGGAGAGGGGCGCGGAATTAAGGAGGTTTCACGGGCAACCGCCGCGAAGCAGACGCGGTGCAACTCGGGAAAGGCGTTCAATCATCTAATAGTAGGGAAACCTATTTCGTCGGGTCAGCTGGATCCGGACGGGAAAAAGTCTAGTTGTTGTTAATATGAAGCAAAATCAAAATGAGGACAGGAGGAGGAGGGGCTACTGCCGTAGATTGGTAGCTGACCCTCCTTCTGCGCGCCGGGCAGACGTTCGACGGCAGCCCATGATCACCGCGGAGACGACAAGCATAGCGCCGCCAGGAGACTGGTACGTTTCAGTGAAGGTCGCCATGCATGAAACCGGCGAGGAAACGGCCGACGGTTCACGACTCACGACTCACGAGCACGCAGATTTATGTGCTAGATTCCCTTACTCTGGTAGCTGCTCGCAGCTGAGTATGTGCAACTCTTGGAGCTAAGCCCCGTATTTATAGTCTTCTATGTAGTACTCTATGGAGTACAGAGTTTTTAGATTTGCTATGGTTAAACGTTTGGTTTTTTTATTTTATTAAACAACAACGTTAATCGATGGATGAAATTTTAATATTCGGTATGGAAGAAACAAGATCCAACTTATATTTTTAACCTATTATAGTTACCATTATCGATCACATGTAATTTAGTTATAAATTTATACAATTCAGTTATAAATATATACAACTATATTTTGATCTTTAAATATAGAAAAAACATTTGATGGATTCAATTTTTTTTAAACATTTAATTAATAAACGGTCTCCAAAGTTTTTCATTTGTTTTTGGCGTTTTAGTGCGTTTGCTCGTAAAGATACTCACGCTCCTTGCTATATGACAAGCAATCTATAATCTATATGCGTGCTAACTGGTAGTGCCCCTGCTGCTGGCTGTATTCTCCGGTTAGTCATGGACTCATGGTGCCCACAACCGCGCCGTGCAACACCGGCAAAACTTGGAGGCCGGTATATATATCAATCAACCGATCAAGCCTCGGCGTACTGTCGGTCGATGACTCCGGCCGGCCTTCGTCAATTAATCGTCATGACACTCTCAGCTCGCAGGCACAGACGCACGAAGACTCGAAGAGATAAAAACTAGTGCGCTAGCCGCTAGGTAAGCTAGCTCACCAAAAAAACCGACACCCATTGCATGGCACACCACGCACGCTCGCACATCGTCCGACCAGCCCCGTGATCATGCTGATGCACTGCATCAATGTTTTATATCGACAATAATAAATATAGGATTATGTATCTAATCTAAACTTGATAGTGATACAAGACAAAAAAAAATTATACGATACCCAATATGAGATAATACCATACTCTAGTTTGGCAAATCAAAATCTACCGGATTGTATTGGCTTGTATATCTAAGGTATCGCTTGTAGCGTATTGGTTGTTCTGGTTATAGATGTGTTGCTCCAGGAGGCTCCTATCCTTCCTTATATATGCGGAGAGATGAGGATTACAAGGTAGGAAACCAATCAAATACGATCTAGGGTTTCGTTATCTGCTTACAGAGTATCCGGCTAGAATTATATTCATTTCCTTATCATGCAAGTTAACGTAAAGTCAAATCCTATCCTATCTCTGATTGTATGGGCTGGCCCATCCTCTATCCAAGTACTGTATTTGTCTTTTTTGAGATACGGGGCCTATGGCTCCACACACTACACCAAGCAAGATCGAGACGACCACACTAACCGATGGCGATGGGCGCGTTATGTGCAATGGTAGCCTGCCACGCCTCTCACGACATGGGCGATACGTATGGCCGCCTCATGCTACCCCGCCAGGGCATTGCACGAGGAACAAAAGGAAGGGTCAGCGCGGCGCGTCCTCCATTTTGTGATCGCGCTGATATGTCCAATGGCGGCACGATCTACACCATAGCCACTATGTGCTATGATATCATTGTCTTGATTTACTTTATATTTTGTGATGAACAATTGACGGAGATTATTATTTTGAAACTGTGTAGTGTGATCGTCGGATCGGAGGAGGTAACCCGGTCAGACTGCAGGTCATTAGGCGGTCAGACCGGCGGCCTTGATGGTTAGACCGGCAGAGTCCTGTTCAGTTTTGGTTTCGACGTGATTTTGTGTTTCACGAAGGATAATTAATGTTCATGACTTCAAATTGGTTCATATGCGTATCATATACTGTTTATATGCTAATGTGAGTCAAGTTGAAAAAGAACTTGTGCTCGGATTTGGTTTTTTTGTTTTTGCACATATAGGTGAGTCTTAAGGCCTCGGGAATATTGCCGGTGATGGATCGGGAGTTGACTTGGGAGAAATTGATGTTCAGAGGATTGGAAGTTCATGCGAGATACTAAAGGCTAGAGATCATTGCACGTGGAGGTGAAGATTTTACATGGCATACAAGAGGAATTGCGTGCGTATGAAAAGATAAGTCTATTTTGGATGGGAGTTCAAGATTGGAAAGTTTAAGTTCGAATTTGTAAAGTGGTGACATGTATATCTATAAAAGAGGTCTCCTAAGAGAATAGGAGTCCTAAATCTAGTTAGATTCGTGGTTTTCAAGCAGCCACTTGTGGGTATAAATAGAAGAGAGGTCGAGACTCTAGGGAGTGAAGTTTTGAAAAGAGAAAAATTAGGGTTTATTCTAGAGCCACGACTTGTGTACGAAAATTGAGAGAGGGGTGATGTAGTTGCACATTGTAAACGTATCTTAATGCAATAAAGTCGATCTACTTTTAAAAGTATTTTCGGTTTGTGTTTTTCTAGATCTCGATGGTTAAACCGACAAGGACGCGACAATCAAACCGACGGAAGAGCGGCGGTCAAACCAACGGCAAGACGGCGTTTCAACCAGTGAGCATACGGTGGTCATACTTGTACAACAAAGACGGTCTAACCAGCGCACTCCATCTAGATTTGAGGGTTTTTTTATTCTGCAAAAGATTTTGATTTTTGTTGTTCCTACTATTCACCCCCTCTGGTAGGTTTGGTTCTTGTGTACGATCTTACATGTGCTGTATAGAAGGGAGTTCAAATGATTTCCATAGTTAGAAGCTATTAATGGATATGTTACCTGCCACTGAAAGAACTATTAGCCGTAAATGTGAACATCGGCGTCAAGTTTACAATCAGTTGTAAGTTCTAACCATCCATTTTATAATTTGAAGATATTTGACTTTTTTCGAAATTATTTATATTCCCTTCTTAACTTAATTTTAAGAAGATGAAAATGTAATTTACTGCCGTGCAAATTTTAGCAGATTAATAATTGAACTGATTTTTAGAAGCATGCACAATTTTTTGATGAAGTTCCATAAAACCAAGCCCAACATAGACAAATTACCCAGGTGGTTATTCTCATAACTCCCTTGAGTTTTACATCTTCAAAATTGTTCGGTGCATTTTCGTTGATCTACCATAATTCTCGAGGAGTTTCCATCATCGGGTATACGTGTGCTCTAGCGACCAACACAATATCGACAACAACAACATTTTATTTCTTGGAAACCACATAGTCGTGCGCTGATACCTGTCCATTTTATTCCTGCTAATAAACACTAGCAGATGGAAGAAGGCACAACAAGAATAAGATCGTTTAATGACTCCTTTCTTGTGACCCATGTTTGAAGAGTTATGAGATGATTTGCAGTTTTTCAAATGACGACCTTTTCGTTGACTCTTTACTTAGGCAAAATTTGCTACATGACACACAAAATTCATGTAATTAGCTGAGGGACACCCTAAAATCGTGTTTCTGCAGGTGGCCACTATAAAAATCATGTAATTGGCTATAGGACACCGGAGTGATTATTTTATAATATCCAGGCAAAGAGTGGAGAGAGAATTTCAAAAATGCCGATTTTGCCCCTGGTGCCATGCCTAACTCGAGTCTCGATCTGGTTCAACCAGACCCAGGCCACACCCTTATTTTCTCCCCATCTGCGAAATCCCTAGCTAGGTGACGGCGGCAGCCCTGACCGGCGGCGAGCGGCCGTGCGAGGTAGCGGAAGGCGCGGCGGTCACTACAGCCGACGGAGAGGGACCATGCAAGTTAGCTGAAGGCAGGCCTAGGCGAAAGGAGTGGTCGAGCGACGGCGCAAGGCGGTGGCGGCCACGACCAGCAGTGGCGGCGGGTCCCCGAGGATGAAGTCACCCGGGAAGAAGTCACCGGGGAAGGAAGTGGCGATCCATTTAGTGAGCACTGAGGCACCATTGAAGACAATCAACATGTCATGGGTTCCTGATTGGTAAGTTGAGCTTGTCTTGTGGCATTCTAGGGTTCAATTTATAGTCGTATGTCTTGATTGAAACAGGTCTTGTATAAAATGTGTGTTATTTCTGTTGTTTTTTGCCGTGTAGGATGGACGATAGGTCAGCTTGCACGTACATTGGGCCATATGTTGAGTTTGATGAGAATAGTAGACCACATTTTCATGTGTCTCGTGATGTTGATTGGGTTGTAGACAAGGATACAGTTTGTTGGATTGATTTTATGAAGGATCTTGATGACGAGATAACACATAGTCATGAACAAGAGCTAAGTGTAACCTTTTGGGACAAAAATGCCAAGAGGTATGTAGTGATTGCATCTGATTAATATGAATTTCCGAAGATTAATATAAATTTCTGGAAACTGAAAAAAGGATTTATTTAATTTCTGGAAAGAATATTTCTCGGGAGAGGTCCGAGGAATAGATCTTATTTTTAGAGAATTACTGAAACTGGAATGGGGTCAAACGGGTCAACGAATTAAAAGATATTGATTTTAGAAGATTGAATTGATTTCTAGAGGAAGAAAAAGGATTTTATTAAATCTCTGGAATGGAATATTCTCTGGAATCTGTCACTGTGTGGCTGACAATAGGGCCCGCTGACAGGCATGGCCCACGGACAGAGGGAAACAGAGGGAGGCTGGGTGGCAGTGGGCCTCGGTGGCCCACTTGACAGGGACACAAGGGAGATCTTTGGTGATTGGGCCCGGCTGGCAGCTGCACAGGGAGAGGGGTCACTGATGCGTGGGACCACCTGGCAGGCACGGCCCATGAGGCAGAGGGACACAGAGAGAGGAGATGGGCTGTGGGGCCCGGTTGGTAGGGAGCTGAGAGCACGTGGATGCGGTTCGCGGTGGATCGAAGCGCTTGGACCCACATGTCGGCACGCGATGGTGTATAGACCGAGCGCCGGGGCGGAATGGCGAGGCGCCGTGTCGGCATGACAAGGAAAGACGGGGTACAGTGCAGAAATCCGATGGCGTGCGGCAGCGAAGAGCAAAATCCGGCGAGCGACGTCGATCGGCGGCGAGCGGCGGCGCCGGCGGAAGGAGGAGAGCGCGACGAACATCTCGAGCGGCTCGGATCCACGAGAGTCTGCTCGACGGCGGCTGACAGCGAGATGCCGAGGCGGCAAGGAGAGAGGAGAACAGTGAGCCGGGCGTCTATGGCAGCTAGCGACGCAAGTCCGAGGCAGCGAGGAGAAGAAACGGTCCACTGGTTGTTCCTTGCCCGGCGGCACAACAGAGCAAGGAGAGAGAGGCCGATGAGTCGATTGAGCGGGTTGGATTGATGCGAGGACGGGCAACGGTAGTTGACGATGAGGGTCCGAGGCGGCGAGGAGAGAGAAATGAGGGTAGATGACGGCGATGGCCGTAGCGGCTCTCGGGAAAGAGGAGAGGGAAGGACGACGGCAATGGCCGTGGTGGCGGCCGGAGAACCGAAGACTGGAAGGGAGAGGAAAAAGGAGTGGCGACCATGGCGACTCTCGGTCATTTGTCTACAGCGGAGGGTGAACAAAACAAAGGGGGTCCGAGAGGGCTTAGCTCACCGACGAAGGAGATGCACGGGGCGATGGCGTTCAGGAAGGATTGGGGGGACGCCGCAGGAAGCTTGTGGATTTGTGTTCTCGGGTCAAGCCGAGACCGGATGGGAAGGGGAACTGGAGTCGATGAGGAGCGGCGGCCTCGGCGCGGGGACTCGAGAAATGAAATTTTCACGGGTAGTTTTTAGCAAAAATATCGTTTAACGTCTCGCTGAAAGTGGGGCGCTACAGAAGTGTGGAGGCTTCCATTGACTGTTCTTAGGAGCGATGACCCACGAAATAGGATAGAGGCTAGTGTGGAGCTGGAGAATATTGAAGAGCCAGATAGTAATGAAGGGGAGGGACAAGAAGTTGCTTGTACAGACATTGTATTGGCAACTCAAGGGAGCCATGTCGTGGCAGGCTTGCCTAGTAGATTGAAAGAGGCTGATAATTGGGGTGAGGATGACGAGGTTGAGTATGTTGGTGTTGATAACGAGAAAGAGAAGTATAAGGACTTGGTGTCAGATGATGAGACGGTTGATCTTGATTATGACCCTGGCTCTGATGAAGACAATGATGACTTAGCCGTTGACGACGAGGAGGGTTGTGAGTTGGTAGTTCATATCACTGATATAGATAATCCTAAGATAGATATTGGTGTTACATTTGAGGATGGTAATTGCTTTAAAAGGTGCATTAGGCAATATGCAGTACTGAAAGAGGTTGAATTTGCAGTGCCCTATAGTGAATCAAGGAGGTATAGAGCATATTGTAAGGCTAAGAGGCACTAATGGATGATACATGCTTCATGATTACAAGATGGGAGAACATGGCAAGTAAGTTTGGTGTCACATGTTGTTCTTTTCTGTTTTTATATATTTCCCATACATGTTATTCATTTTTTAATTCTTCCATGCAAATAAAGAAGCTTCCTTACAAGCACAATTGTGCTAGCATAGCTGGTGTGGAGAACAATTGCATGGCTAGAAATTCATGGGTGAGAGACTGGGTGATAAACAAGTTGAGGAAAGATTCCACCATTGGAGCTACTGCTTTAAAGAAATTTTTGGAAAAGAAGTACAAAATAAGGATTTCTTACTATGTTGTTTGGGACGGCAGACAAATGGCACTTGAGGAAATTTTAGACAACTAGGAGGATAGCTTCGATGCAGCTTACAACTTCAAGGTAGAATTGGAGAGGGTAAGCCCTAGATCGATTGTAGAGGTAGAACATGTGACCATAGATGGGAAGAACATGTTTAGCAGGATGTTTGTAGCACTTAAGCCATGTGTGGAGGGGTTCCTAAATGGGTGTAGCCCATATCTAGGAATTGACTCTAGTGTCCTCACTAGCAAGTGGAGGGGGCAATTGGCATCAGCAATTGGTATTGATGGACATAAATGGATGTATCCAGTTGCATATGGGGTGTTTGAGTCAAAAAGTACAGAAAGTTGGGCTTGGTTCATGGAAAAGCTTCACTTGGCAATTGGGTCTCCTACTGGCCTAGTTATATCAACAGATGCAGGTAAATGAATTGACAATGCTGTCACTAGAATCTTCACAAATGGAGTAGAGCACAGGAAATGCATGAGACACTTGGTGAAGTATTTCCAGAAGAGGTTTAGTGGTGAAGTATTTGAGAGGAATCTGTGGCCAGCATCAAGGGCATATAGGCAGGACATATTTGAGAGACATTACAATGAGATGAAATAAGCATGCGCTAAAGCTATAGAGTGGATTGATGATTTCCACAAGCACTTTTGGGCTAGAAGTAAGTTCTCTACTCTTAGCAAATGCGATTATGTCAGAAATAACATAGTAGAAACCTTCAATAGTTGGATTAGGCATGATAAATCACATCCTGTAGTCAACTTAATGGATAAGATTAGGTAGATGATCATGGAAAGAATTTCTGTTAGGAAAAGGCTTGCTGACAAATTAACTGGCAGAATTCTACCAAGTATCATGAAAGCATTGTATGCTAAGAGCAGGGACCTTGGATACAAACTATACTCAGCACATAGTCACACTGGAGAAATAGGAGGCACTGAAAGAGATTTCAAGACATGGAGACACACTATTGACTTGAATAGTCAAGAGTGCAGCTATAAACAATGGCAGTTAATGGCATCCCCTACACACATGCCATTTTTCGATCATTTCATGGAGGGGTCTAAAATTGGAACAGTTTGTTAGTGATTACTACTATATGGACACCTTCAAGAAAGCATATGCAGGATGGGTGGTCCCAATGATAGACAAGTCTCAATGGGCTAAAACTAATGTGGGCTTCAAGCTATATCCACCTCTCTTGAAGAGGTCTACTAGAAGACCTAGAAGCAGGAGGATTAAAGGAGTGGAAGAAGGAAGTTCAGGTAAAAGAAAGAACAGATGAAAGAAATGTGGTCAATTTGGCCACATCATGAAGACCTGCAATGAGCCTGTTGATGACCGATCTGCCCCGCCACCAGCCCCACCAAAGCCAAGAGAAAAAGAATCAAGAAAGTGGTGTTTTCTGCTCCAACACCAGCCCCACCAGCCCTAGTTTCTGCCCTACCATCAGCCCCACCACAATCATCACCAAATATGTAAGTTAACTGTTCTTTTTTGTTTTGTTTTTACATGTGTTTTGCTGCAGGTATGTAACTACACTATCTGCATATGCAGGTCTACACCTTCAAGATCAATTACATCTGGGGTCACTGAGACAAGTCCAATAACAAGAAGTAGGGCTAGAGCACTCAATTTGGATGTTGCAGTTCTAATCAAGATCCAGAAAAAGACTAGAGGCAAAGGTCAAGTCAATAAGGCAACTGGTGGCAACTAAACTATGCCGATCATTTTGTGTTGTGTAGGCAGCCTTTTGTGTAATAATATTTTAGACCAAGTATTGAGGCAATGGGTGTAACAATTTCTGTGGATTATGTCAACGTTAAGAGAATGGGTTCTTGCATGTATGGCTTTTGTTTAGGAAAACTGACCAAGTATTGGTGTTGACTGGCATGAATGATATTAATTTCTATCAACATTATTTGGTTATGACAATTTCTATCAAATTGGTGATCAATGGCATGAATTTCTGTCAAAATTGTGATCAATTGCATGAATGGCATGAATTCTATCAAAGTTTCTGATCAAAATGGTGACCTGATTTGTGGAATGTTTTTCTTCAAAAAAATAAGCTGAGCTGCTGCCAAAGTTTCTGTCAAAAATATGCTGAGCTGATATCAAAATTATTTGGTCAACAATTTCTATCAAAAATATGGAACATGACTTTTGGACATATAAAGGCAACAAGCAAACAATCATGCATCACATTGCATTCAATTCTGAAGCTTCACATTACATTGCTAACAATTACACAGTACACAACATTTTGGTGTCAAATTGCTAGCAATTATGCCCACCCTACTTACTAATGTCCACCACCAAAATTAACAACAACAAAGCTTGGACAACTCCAAGGTACACCACAATTCGTTGCACTTCCCTACATGCCTTCAATTCAGATACCACAAGCCCCATCGATGGCATTGCTTCACCCAAGCTTTGTACTGGCTGTCGATTCCATCCTACACGACCATCCTTCAACATCTGCTCGTACTGACTTTCCCACATGAAAAATGTGCACGCGTACACTGTCTGCAAAATTGTCACCAAATGACATCACTTATTAGCCAAATACACAGTCAAACCAAGAGTAATGTAGCAAGGCATATTTACATGTTCAAGATAGGGATACTTGATGAACTTTTTGTTCGGATTCTTTAGGGTCCTCGACGTTCGTGCCTCCAGCTACGTCCCGCACAAAGGACATGGGTCTAACGGCAACTCACTAGTACGGCTACGTATGGACGACGAAGAAGCCGAGCCATCCATCTTCTCTCCACCACTGCCTTGCGCCATCGCACGACCGCTGCTCCCAAATGGGCTCGCCTTCCGCTAGATCCCACCGCCGCTCACTGCCGGTCATGGCCCCTGCCGCCTAGCTAGGGTTAGGGATTTGGCATTGCAGGAGGGAGCAAGTGCGGCTGGCTGAGGAAATGAGGGTGTGGCTTGGGTCTGGTTGAACCAGATCGAGACTCGGGTTAGGCACAGCACCAGGGGCAAAATCAGCATTTTTGAAATTCTCTCTCCACTCTTTGCCCAGATATTATAAAATAATCACTCCGGTGTCCTATAGCCAATTACATGATTTTGTGGTGTCCATAATCAGAAACACAATTTTGGGGTGTCCCTAAGCCAATTACATGAATTTTGTGTGTCATGTAGCAAATTTTGCCCTTTACTTAAGGGTCATTAGATTGTGCCACTTTGTGACTCTTTGACTGACTCTTTAAACAAAGGGTCATCACACTGTGATCTAGTGACACCCTAAAGGGTCATCTTGCTTGCAGTATTAGAAAAAATGAACTAGGTTTGGCTTTTTTTTTCTTTTCCCACCAAAACTTTCGTTCTCCCGCCATGGCTGAAATATTCGGCACCAAAACACCTGGGGAAGCAAGGGCCCCATGCCTCTCTAGTTATTTGGGGCCTTTTGGAAGCATGGGAAAAAGGAAGGGAAACTGACAGATGGCCAGATGGGGAAGAAATTGGGAGAAGTAGCCATGGCTGCCTAGCTGCTTCCACTACTACTAGAAGGAAATCAGAGGAGGTGTCTCTCTCGAGCTGAGACTAATCTCTGGTGGTGGATTGTGGCTCCTGTATTGCACCGACGAAGCAGGCCACTAGCGGTGGTGGGTTGTAGTGACAAGGCAAGGGTGGAGACTTCAGCAGCAGCGTGGGTATGATTTGGAGGCTCTGTGGGACCCCAAAATAGAACCCTCTGTGTACACATACTAGCCCCAGGATCACGCTAGCACACACAGTCATAAGAATAATATCACAGCCAATATCACGAAGGAAACCAAACTATTTATTAATAAATTAACTGTGAAAAGCCTTATGGCTAAAGTTTACATTTATTATGCCACGAAAGGCCTAAAGAAATAAGATAGCAGCGAAAATAAAATAAATGCGTGGAAGCTCCATTTAACATGCCATAGGCAGTCAACTGGGACACACGGTCTATTCATCGTTTTTAGCAGCAAACTCCTCCGGAAACAGCGCAAACCTTTCTTCTGGAATTGGAGGAAATTGCAAGGTGAGTATATGGAATACTCAGCAAGTGCACGGAAATATGCATATGCACAATTGACAAAGAAAAGTAAGGCTATTTTGCATAACACAACAGTTACAGTTATAAACAATTTATAAACAAAAATCAAAAACAACATTTTAGATAACGAGTGTTACCATCCAACCATCCACACAGGACCACATAGCTAAATTCATTTTCCTGCACACAGCATCATTACCATCCCTTGTTTTTGCAAACTACCCCTCATTTGAAATCGCCAAGCTTGTCCATGACCGCGGACGTGGCTATTCGAATAGATTGGTTGAACACTCTGCAGAGGTTGTAGAGCTTTACCCACAAGATACATCATCCTCTTAACGGCTATGCGCAAATGTCACACTTCTCATTGTGTGCGGCCAAGGAATCTGTAACAAGGCTTTGTAGAAACTCTGCCTCAACACTACCTTCCCCCATGAGACACCTTTTCCTTACACAGACAAGAAAGCACCCATGGCTAACCATAAAACCTATCATCTAACCACCTGGGCCGACAGTGCCAAGACTCGGAATCCTACTGGGCTAGGTCCTTCTCATTAGGGCATGTGGTTGTACGTTAGGCTCAGATCATTGGCTTATGAAGTGAAGTCTTTAATTGACCAGGGCAACTTGCCAAATCTACAATAGAACACAGCTTCACCCCCAGTATAAGATAGCACTTAAGAGCATGTTGTTGGCCCTTTGGGTTACTAAGATTGCACACATCCCAACATTAGGCTCACACAGACACCTAACCTAGTAAGGATCACACAGATATCTTACCCCCTTACTAGGTTCACACAGAACCACCCATCACCCTAGTTCAAAATATTTTATCCGCCCATTGTTTACTACACGGTGCAACACATGCTACCGAAAAGATAGCACACAACCACACAGTTCAAATAAAACAGTGATAAGTATATCATTAATCATTATTATATTTTGCTTGTAAAATGACCTTGAGCGGGGCTAAGCAATTACTACTCTATCCTGAGCTGACCCCTACATTCAACTCACAAAGGCTAGGATGACAAGGTATCACAAGATATTCAATAATCAAAGGCATGGAATAACAACAATTAGGTCATACTACCCATCGATAATTTATAAATAAAATAATACATGTTTCACAACAAAATAGTTTATAAATTGGGTCCAATATGTTCAAAGGGTGCATTTGCCTTGCTCCAGGTACTGTCCTTGCCTTGCGTCTTCTGCGGCGAATTGCTCCTCGGCTCCCGCATCTATACGTTCGCAACAGAAAACAAATAAATAATAAGAAAACAGCCTAAATAACATTAATTCAAATAACCAACTGAACCGGGAGGTAGAGCTTGATTTTAGAAGAATTTAGGAAAAAGAACGGGTCGAATCAGAGTCCGGATGGATGAGATATGAACTCCGGAAGATTGGGAACAGGGAAAATCCTAGGAGAAAAGAAAAAGGAATATTCCAAGAATATTCATTGGAAATTAAATTCAGAAATTGAATTATTTTTGTTAAGGAAAGAAACGGGCCCCACTGGTCAATGAGATGGTTCATGATGGGCTCGGTCTACGGACCAGAAGAGTGAGAGGTTCGGTGGACATGATGACGTGGACGCCACGTGGTGACATGTGTACCAGATTGGACGATGTGACGATGATGTGGCGATGATAGGGCGAGATCTAGGGCTAGCGTGGCGAGGTGAAGTGGCAAGATTGGACTAAAGAAATCCTACGGCTGAGATTAAATCTAGGAAATCCAACGGTGTAGATCAAGGAGAACTTTTCAGCCACGGGGCCCACATGTCAATGTCACCGAGGGGGAAGCAGGGCTCTGCCGCCGGTTGGCTGCCTCAGCCACGACCGGGCGGTGGTGCAGGGTGGCGCATCTCGTCGGGACCGGCGTCGGCGAGCGGCGGCAGATCGGGCGGCGGCGGCGCTGGGGACAAGGGAGAGGAGGCGAGCCTGGCGGCGGTGTCGGCCGGCGGAACAGGAGGCAACGGGTTCGGCGGGCAAAGCAGGACACAGGCGAGGACGAGGAGGGAAGACGGCACAGGTGGCGGCGATACTCACAGGCGGTGTCGGTGGCTAGGGCGGGCGGAGGCGGCGCGTCGTCGGTGAGCAGTGGTGGAGGAAGATGGCGGTGGCGTCGGCTTCGGGAGAAGAGGAAAAGGTCGACGACGGCTGTGTATATATATATAGGAGTGGCTCGTGGCTAGGGCGGCACGGCGGTTAGGGCGGCGCGACAGCTCGGCGTGCACCAGGCCGCGGCGAGGCGCGGGCCGGTGGCAGCTGGGCCGGCGGCGGAACAGGAGGGAGAAGGGCTTCAACCCCTGGCCAAAGGAGGAAGAAGAGGGAGGAGAAGAGAAAAAAGAGGAAGGCAGGGGCTAAGTGGAAAAAGAGAAAAGAAAAAGGAAGGAAGGGAAAAAGAAAAGGAAGAATTGCAGGGGTTTTTTTAGAAAATTATCAAATTCGGACTCTTTGAAATTGTTGGGATTATTTGGAGAATTAGGGAATGAAATTGAATCTCTGGGGAATTAGAAATTGGTACGGATGCGAAAATTAGAGTCTTTGAATCTGGGGGAAAAATAAATTGGGAAACGAGCTCCACTTTCGAAATCCAAATAACCCCAATTAAGAAAACAGAAACAAATCACATTGTAATTAATTATTTAATCATATTAAATCCTTTTTATTACGAAATTTTTCATTAAGCTGTTTGAGGCGAATAAACTAGAGGTGGATTTTCACAATCAAACAAAAAGAACGGAAAACGAAAAATCCGGACGTGACAGGCTCTCTTGGCAGTCCTGCAATGGTATATGGTGTTTCTTTGGATGGATCTTGGACTGATTTTAGATAATGCTTGCCTGCTCATCCTCTTCCTTTCAATTTTACTTTTTACCCAATATTTTGTATGATTGCCAACCCTACATTGTATTTTATCTATTTCATGTTTGATTAATTCATTTCTTTGGTACAATCCCATGGAAAAGGATTCTGTAAGACAAGCCTGTGAGATTGCAGGACCTCAACAACAACAACACTACTTGCTTGGCATATTCGACAAATCCAAGGTAAGATGTTCGTTACATCAACACATTTTGATCTATGTGAATATTATATTTCTTGTACTATAACCAGATGCATATCATTTGCTAATGCTAGACTTCACAATTTTTCTTGGACTATTAAACTTGATCAGATTATGCCTATCATTTGCTCAAATTTTAGCATTGTTGATTCTGCTGCTTGCATCCATCAGTCAAGTGAAAAATTATCATGCATTTTTCATCCAGTTATTTTGTAATATTTATTTGCCTTATCTACAATATTTACTTTTAGAGTTGCATAAAAGAACAAATGAAGTAGAATATACTGGATAATTTTTAAGCCTTCAGCCTGAATATGCATTTTTATGGGTGCTAAGATTGTCCATAGCCAAATCTGACCAATATATGATTTGTTACATGGATATGACATTGCAATTTTAGTTCCCATGGTTAGCTTTCTAACTGTTGCAATTCAACTCGCAAATATACTCTAGAGCTCCAGGTTCTTCACAATCTATTATAGAGATCGAAAATCAAGTTTATTCATAATTAATGGATAAAGGAACTAAAGTGACTGGATTTGGAGTGGGAGTTACATCAGATGAAGTAAATGAAAAACAGGCTGAAGATAGAACTGTATTGCTATGTGGTGAAAATCAATCTGAACAGGATGAGGACTTGAAGCAGCAGCTGGTGGAGATAAAAAAGCAGCATGAATTGGACCTAGCTAAAATGCAAACTCAATATGAGGAAAGGTTATCAAGGATGGAAGCATTTCCATTTAACTCACCATTTAGAAAATGTAGTTTTCACATTCATCTGATGGAGTTCTAAGTAATAGTGAGCCACAAACACCATGACAATTCTAAACTAGTCTTTTTGAGAAACAGGAGAAAAAGTTTCATTATAATCAATTCCTTCTCTTTGTAAAAAACACTTGGCTCTAAACCTTGCTTTGAGGAGTGTGAGCAGGTTTAGGAGTACTTTGAGAAGACCACTGAGCAAGGCAAGTCCTATTCATTCCTTCTTCGATCATGTTGTATCCTATACTTTTGCAAATTACTTTACTACTTATAATTGCATGCGAGGTTGAAAATTTTAGGATAATGGTAGAACAACTCCTATTTTTTGCATTATCCACTTTAATTATTGTTCACCCTACTGTTGATACACTTAGGATGGGCTACGGTACTGTCCAAGTGCCATTTTGGGTATATTTGAGCTACTAATATAGCTATTGCTTAGCCATGCCTAGAAATTTCGATGGTTACTGTAACGCCCCCGTCCTGGCATCACCTACAGTGACACCAGAGAGAAAGCGCCGCAGGAGATTGGCATGAACCAACTCCCACGGAACTGCGATGCCGATACCAGTCCTAAGAAACCTTGCTGCTACCCGCGGTCAACCAAGATATACCACAGCTATTAACTAAATAAATATATATTATACCTTTATAAGTTGCAACTTCAGGCAAGCTCTTAACAGCAACCTGTAAATAGAACAACAGCAGCAGAATGACAGCACAGCGAGAACCCAATCCACAAGCAATGGCTTGGGATAAGAAAAAAACCTTAATCTTCACTTCAACTTCACTCTTCTTGAAGGAGGAAATGGAAATGGATTGAGTACATACTTACTCAGCGAGTCAAGGAAGAAGTGAGATATGCAGGCTACCAAAAAAAGGCTAGGGTTTATTTCGTAATCATTTTTATTTGAAAATATTTTCAAAAAAACCTAAGTGTGAGTTGCCTCATTGTGAATGGAAGGAGGCTATCGCCTCGATCCTGTCAGCGAGTTGCTTTGCAACAACTCAAGTGGACAAATCAGTATTTATTTGTTTAAAGTTATTCCTATACTGCCTGTCGAATCGCGACAGCGGTTCAGTGGGTCAGCCCTCAAGCAGTTTCCCACCGTATTCTCATCTATTAGTTTATTTTCACTTTCGGCCTTTCCAGGACGTAATCTCATTTTTCCTCTATTATTTTCCTTTCACTTTCATCCTATTCAAGACATCATCTCAACTCATAGTTTATCTCTGAGGCTCCTCGAGCCATCCATAATCTCAACTCAATTCACATACTGCTTCCACTCGGGAAGACTAATCAATGATGTCATTCGACATCCTGGGTCACAGTCCCGTTTCAGACCACTCGGGTCATCCATCAGCTACTAAGGCCGATTCTGGTAACGACTCCCATACCACAAATCCACTTTCGCAAAGCACTGACAACCAAATCTAAGCTAGAGGAATCACCTCACATTCGCCCATAACCGTGGGCACGGCTGTTCGAACAGTTTATATACCTTTGCAAAGGGTGCACGCTTTACCTACACGACGCGAGCTTACTTCCCACACTCGTCAGCGGGGAAGGTTCGTGACAAGGCCTTTTCAAAGCCCACCCAGGATAGCATGTTGCCCTATAAATGAGTTCTCAAACCAAGTATCAGGAACTCATTTCCTGTACTCAGGGACAGGGGCATATCGTCCTCTTGGCACCTAGCCGCTCCCACATTTATTAGCAACCGAACGATCCTAGGAACACTAGTTACTTGGCCAGGGGCGTCCTATTCTACCCATGTGGTCACACTGTTAGATGCTCAGATGAAATTTCACAAGAAAACGGTCCTAATATGCGAATACGAAGCGCCACCACATAGGTGGTCACCTTGCATCACGAATTTTCACAAACAAATTTTGTTTCGCAAACACACCGACATCGCATGTCGGGTTTTTAAAACTTTTCGAAACCCTATTTTCTCAAATCAACAAACAATTGTGCTAGAGGTGGGACCATCGGAATCCATGCTCATAGAGCACGGCTACCGAGGTACCACGAGGTGGAGTAATAAGGAATAGGGTATCAACGTTCTACCGGATTTATGCAACTACTGGGTTGGTCCGTTGGTTCGTCACATAAACCGAGGCCGATCAATTTAAAGTGCACACTAGCCATGCAATTTTTCAAACAAATCATTTTAAATTTAGGAGTAATATAGTCAAGGAGTGACTTGCCTCAGTCTTCGTCTTCAAACTTTGCGAAATCCAACATCCGACGACTTCCGAAACATCAACTACACCCAAAACAACAAAAACACACAAAACCCTAGAAATAAAATAATATTATTAATAACTAATAGTGCCATGAGGTAGATCTCATTTTTAAAAAAATTTAGAGAGTTGAACGGGGTTAATCGGAGTTACGGATTAAAAGATATGGATTTTTGAAGTTTTAATGATTTTCTGGAATATAGAAAAGATTTATTTGGATTTTTGGAAAAAGAATATTTTAGAGATAAGTGGTTGACAAGTGAGGCCCATTGTCAGTGGCTGGGAGAGAGAAGCTGAGGGGTTGGCCCACTTGTCAATGACACATAGAGAGAGGCAAGGTCCACATGCCATAGGGAGGAGAGAGAGGGGATAGGGTCTACCTGTAATTGAAGAGGGATAGAGAGAGGAAATGACAAGGAGGACCCACATGTAAGTGGCTTAGGGTTTAAATTTAAAAAGGGCCCACATGTCAGAAAAAGGACTAGATGGCAAGGAGGGCCCACATGGAAGTGTCACATTATTTAAAACAGGGATTAATTAAAATTCTTAATGGGGTCGGGCCCATTGGTTAGTGAGGATGGGTGGATGGGGAAGTGGACCCACATGTCATAGGGAAATATGTTTAAATGGAGATTAATCAGGTTCTTAAATTAGGCAAGCCTACTAGTCAGAGGGTGAGGGAGGGGGATTAGGGGTTAATCTCGCGGGCCCACCGGTCAGTGAGTGGCCGAGACACTCTGGAGGCCGGCTGGGTGGATCGACGGCGCACGGCTGCCAAGCAGCACTAACGACCGGAGGCGGGAGAGGAGAAGCGGAGCCCAGGAATGGAACGAGGGAAGGGTGACGGATGTGATGATCGGTTTGGATGGGGAGGATGGTGGCCGACGGTGGCAGGCAACGGTGGCAGACTACGCCGGTGGCCATTGGGGACAAGAGCTCGCCGGCGGCATTTCTCCCAGCGGCGCAGGGGATTGGGTGACTATGGTTTGGCGCAAGGTTTCAAAAGAGAGGGAACGGAGGGCGGCACTGGAAGGTGGGCTTACCGAGATGGGGAAGATACAGTGATGGTCTAGGAGCTCAAGCTCGATTCCGAGCATGGCAGCGGAATTGGGAGCGGCGTGGCCACGGCGAGGGATAGTAGGAGAGGGCCGGGGATTTTATAGGCACGGGTGGTTGCTAGAGGACAACCTGAGAGGCGGTGGAGCTCGGATTTTTCCTTGGTTGGCGGTGAGATATTTTTTTTGGGTGTTGCAGTGGCATGGCAGCGGGGCACACGGCGGTGAGGCCGGTCACAGAGGAGACAGGACGTGACGGGGCAACGGGGAAGACGGGATGGGAGTGGTTGACCTTGGGGCACACGGGAAGGGAGATATTTTTCTCGGTGGCGTCACGTGCTTCTCATGGACATTTGATCAAGTAGCTGCCGGGCAGAGAGAGAAGGGAGAGGGGCGCTTGCATTGGAGGGACAGCGTCCGTGTCTCTCAGCCAGAGAGAGACTGATGAGTGGGCCTATGTCGGCACTAGGTGTCGCGCGCACAAGCGACCACGTGCGCGGGCGGGGTGCGTGGGCCTCGGGCCGGCCATGGGCCGGCTGCGGCTGGGCCGGGCAGGTGCAAGGAAGGGAAGAGAGATACAAGGAGGCCGAGCGGGGAGAAGATTGGGCCGGTGGGAGCTAGGCTAGAAAGGAGGAGAGAGGGAAGGGAGGGGCCCAATTAAATAGTAAAGTTTGATAATTTCCAAGGAATTTCATTTAAAAAGCATTTGGAATATTTGAATGGATATTTGAATTTGATATTTGATACTTGGGTCCCCAAAATTCTGAGAATTTATATGGGAGTACTCCCTGGCTAGGAGTTGAATATATACATATATATATTTGGATAATGATATTTGAGAGGGGAAAAAGAAAAAGGGGAGATTCAAGAAGATTTTTAAATTAAATTTGTGGGAGCCTGATCTAGAGATTTTATTTGAGATATATTTGAGAAATTTGAAGAAGTATTTTAACTTAAATTTTGGTCCTTGATTTCACGGGAAATTTTGGGTTTCCAAAACAGGGTTTTCAAGGTTTGGAATTTTGATAATTCTGAAAATAGTTTGGAAATTTGGATATGAATTTTGACGAAAGATAAAGGTAGGGAATTTCAAGAGGTTTGGATTAAAATTTAATTCTTGGGATTTGAGCTCAAGGAAATTTTGGGATTTTTGGAAAAGAGTTCTCGGTGGACATTTGAACTTTCAGAGGGATCCAAAAATAGGGGAAGTTTTTATTGAAGGATTTCGGGAGAAATCTCGAATTTGCAAAATCCGAGTCCTGCTATTCAAATTTGATAAAGATTTTGAGAATTTAGGAAGGGTTTCAGAGGAGATTCCAATTATGAATTTCGATCTCTGGATTTTGGATAGGTTTAAAGACAGATCTTCGAATCTCAAGATTCAAGTCTTGAATTTTCAGAGGGAATTTTAGGATCAGGGTTTTAGGATCTCAAGGAGGGTTTGACTGAGATCTACAGCACTAGTCCTTAATCGCACTCAAAGAGCCAAAATTTTTGAAATTAGGGTTTTTATTAAAATAGTTTTTTTTAACGGCATGGAAACCGGGCGTTACAGTTACCAATGACATGATATTTACCCCTCAAATTTTGGTTTATTTGAATATGTGGTACTGAGGGGTTTTCTCTGTTATTTGTCAAAATTGAAAACTAAAAATGGTGATTTTAGACTTGGGTGGCAAGTGGTGTGCATATGGTGGTAGTTGCACGCTGATAGGTGGAGTGTTCACTCGGGTCGATTAAGGACCGAACTTTATAGAGTAAACTAATCAGTTAGTTGTGCTTATGGTCATGAGCGACTTAGTGAAATGATGCAAGTATAGTGTTGGTGATTTGGTAATGTTTTGAGAAAATTTTGGTATAATGGGAAATGATGTTGTTTTTGCCTGGTGTGGGCTGAGAATGAAATGGTTACTTGCTGCCATGGAGGGCGCAATGATGATATTATGATAATGCTTAAGATACTACTACTATTATTTATATTACTTTACAAATTCTGTTGCAATCTATTATTATTTACTATTGCGAACCAAAGTTTACGTTATTATAAAATTTAGTCCACAAATATCGATCTCAACTTACAACTACATATATGTTTCCTAAGGTTTTGGGTAGGACTTGCTAATAGGTATGTATTGATCCACCTATTGTTGTTGTTTTTAAACATTAATGTCAGTTATGAGATGTCTAGCAATGAGTACTTTACGCCAGGTACCAGAGGTTTCGAGGATGGCTTTTTCTAGAGTGATTCCTAGTTAGTTATCTTTGGTGGTTTAGTAGATGGGCATATCAAAGAACTTATATATGTTGCTCCTTCTAATCTGTTGTGTTTAAACTTTTTTATTTGGCCGATCGATGCTATCTATGTTGTATGATATCGTGCACTCGCTAAGTTACATAAACCATATTACTTATTTGTATATGTATGATGTGCACATATAATAATAAAATTGTGAATGTATGTACTAACCACTAATTATAAAACTAGTACCATGTATGCTCTAGATAATTTTCCAGGTGCCGACAAAATATTCTAAGCTTTACCTCCTGTAGGTAAGAAATGAAGATAAAAAATAGACGAATAGTGACCGGTACTGTTACAGCAGCCTTTTTATTTCTACGAAACCAGAGTCTCTGACACACGCATACACATGCTGTTACCACTTACCAATCACCACTTATTTTCCGGCTAATAGAAACAACACAAGCTCCCCGAACGGTATCGTCCGTTCTAATTACACACCATAGTACGTCGTTGTACCTGCTAGAGACGAGCACCAGCATGCGTGTGTGAGCTACATCTTTTACTGCAAAAACCGACGCATAGGCGCCGGCCAGTCATCAGGGCTGCGGGATTTCTCCATTCTGCGGCGTGTCCGTTTGACGACGCGGGGGAAGGGGGGCCTCGTAGGTGCCGCCCGGGCGAGGCCAGTGGCCGCCGGGGGCGCGGGGCATGGGGATGGTGGGGTAGCGGGGCCCGGTGGGAATGTAGGCGCCGCCGGGCGTGGTGGGGATGTAGCCATCGGGACGGCGAGCAGCTGGATCCACACGGGGAAATGTTCCTCCTGCATCAATGCATGCGAACGGAAGTCACACGACGCCTGACACTTGTGAGCTCTGTTTGTATGAATTCATTAAGCAATATAAAAAAACAATCAAAATGAGACGAGAAGGTTTGGAAGAACGTGGCGGTAGCTGACCCTCGCGGGCGCCGTGGCAGACGTCGACGGAGCAGCCCATGATCACCGTGGAAACGACGACGAGCAGCGCCACCAGAAAACGGGTGTGTCCAGTGAAGGTCGCCATATAGTATACGCTTTGCAACCTGCGAGGAAACAACCGATCAATGCGATGACTCTTGGAGCTAAGAATAAGGTTTTATAGTCGATGACGCCTCAGGTGGGGTCCCTCGATCTCTCTATTTTTTAATCACACATATATTACTCTGGTCTGTTTTTATGTACAGCTCACAAAATTTTCTATATTCTTTTTGGTTCTGAGTGCGTTTACTCGTAAAGGTAAAGATACTTTCCTACTTGAAGTTATGGTAGTGCATGTCACTGTTGCGTCTCGCTTTCTCTCCGGTTAGTCAAGGCTGGCCACAAACAGTGGCGGACGGACGCAGGAATTTTAGCACAGGTTTTTCTTCCCTACTTGAAGTTGTAGTGCGTGCCGCCCCGCTGCTTGCTTTCTTGGGTTAGTCTAATAACTCTTGTTTAACATTCTATATGAGATGGATTATCTTAAAAATATCAACTTGATTTTACCAATGAAGGTTAAAGTGATCACTATCATAAAACCAGACATACGTGACCCGTTTAAGATAACCTTATCTTGGACAGGTCTAAGAAAAAACTATTTGAGATGAAGTTTTAGAAGATAACCTGTCACAGGTGTAGGGTCATCTGTGACGGGTCATATTTTTTACCACTACAACCCATCATAGATGTCCCCATATCCGCGTACATCCATCATAGATGAGGGTCTAATCTACGATGGATTATAAATGCGGCCGGTTAGAGATAAGGAATCTTATATCTTTAACCTGTCGCTCATGAGGAGGTCATACCTGTTGGTGCAAAATCGCAACACGTCACATACCGCAGCGGCATTCCAAGATACGCCGTCGCCGGGGGTAGATGCCGCTGAACGATCACCCAGAAGGGACTCTGTTAGGGTGCACACGCGCCGGTTTGTCCTAGACTTGGCAGGCTAGTTAAGACGTTCTCAAACGGCATAGAGACGAGAGACAATGAGTAATTAAGGGGTTGAAGGAGAATAGACGTGGGATATATATAGCAAGAAGGAGGGAGGTGTAGAATATAGAGGATAAATATAGTAGATTGATTTTGACGATTGATTGGTTGTTGATTTAATTGACCTTGGCCCCCTATATTTATATGAGGGGTGATCTTATGTCTACTATTAGACTTAGAGATCAATTAGAAGTATAAAAACCTCGGTCTCAAGTAAGAAAACATAAGAAAAACTCTAACCGGAGTCGGACTTTGACTACCGGTCCAACCGTCCGGCTAGCCGGTCAGACCGGCCTTATATAGAAGGCTCGGTTGCCTTTTTCAAATTTGATTTTTCTATTCTATATACTTTTTACGGTGCTAAATTTGGATGCCAACGATACCTTAAAAAGGCGGAGAGATAATTCCATCCCTCCAACTACCCAAAACTCCCCACTCTCTCGTCTCACTCGCTCTGTTCTCTCTTTCTCTGCCGATCAGCCAGCCGCCTCCTCCGCCGTAGCTCACCTCCACAAGCTGCCACGCTTCCAAATCCATGAGCCACCGCCGCCGCCATCTCAAGGACCTTGGTGGCGCCGCAGTTTGGGCAGACGGCGGCGACGGCGATGAGCTTCGAAGGGGCATAACGATGGAGATGGCGACGGGCTTCCTTTCCTCCACAGCGCCGTCGACCTCCTCCTGCGTCGAGCACGGCAACAGCGATGAGCTCTGGTACCACGGCATCCAGCATGATGGCAGGAGGCAAAACACCACAGCGAGCACGGTGGGGTAGTGGAGCCGTCGGCACTGGTACGTTTCCTAATTTTAAGCTACTGGAATAAAACTGCTATCTGGTTTATTCTGTGTTGCAGGGATTCGTACTTCGTAATTCAGTTGCTGCGTGTGTTCAATTTACTCTTGAAAAAAAATTTGATGCGTGTGTGCAAGTTGATTTATATGTAAACCACCAGATCATCTGATGTATTCTATGATATATTTCTTGTCATCCTCAATGTGTGATTGTGAGGAGTGAGATATGTGTGATTGTGATGATTGAGATTTCGGTGGTTTTTCTTAGAGATTTTTGTGATCGTGATGATGGCAACGTGCAAGGGAGACTATTTTTTTTCACCAGCAATCTACATCATTATGGTAAAACTTTATCACGGACTAAGATTTTACCATAACCAGTGGCACACAGATACAGAAGTTTTAGGATGAGTATTCAATATTTAAGAAAAAAACACTATATATTAATCTTAATCAGTGGCGTAGCCAGGAATTTTGAGTTGGATAGTCCTAACTCATAAATTCACATTACATACTAAAATTTTCTAACACTATAAATCTCACATACAAGTACAAATTTTGTTAAAAGACGATATAAATATATAAATAATATCTTATGTCATCAATAATCGACTACTCTAATTAGCAAGTTCAAAATATACAAACATTACAACATAGATAGTTTAAAATGTGCAAACATTATAACATAGTTAGTTCCAAATACGCAAAGATGCAAAGATGTTACACATATATAGAAGATTACAATGCCGCTACCGTAATCTTCGCTTGGTCTTAGCCATGAACATATTTATTATATCTTCCTCACAAACTTGGGAAAAAATATCTCGTTCAATATATGTGACTAAGCAATGATTCAATAAATCATCACATATATTGTTTCTCAACTTAGTCTTCACTATGCTCAATACAGAAAATACCCTCTCAACACTTGCAGTTGCCACCGGTAAGATCAATACCAACTTAAGAAGCAAATACACCAAATCATAAAGAACATGTTTGTTTGTTTCAACAAGTTTAATAGATAGCTCACCAAGTGTTTTTAGACCTTCAAATCTGTCATCTTTTCTCATATCATCAATGAAAGTATCAATTTGGAATTCAAGCCTTCTTATATCCATGCTTGAAAAGTCCTTAGGATAAAACTTGGCAAGTCGAAATACTTTTTGTGTATCATAGGAAGCAAATGAATTAGAGGGATTCAAGGCTGACATACAAACAAGCAGCTCCATATTAACCTCATCAAACCTACTATCAAGTTCTTGACTAATTTTATCAATGACACCAATATATACTTCTCTTCTAAAATGATCATCATTTGTTTGGTCAGGATAAAACCGTGCAGATCTTCCATGAGGCACATATTTATCATCCTTGCTTGGAACTATAATGCTATGTTCAGTGCAAAATGAAACGACTTTTTCTTGATAGAAATCTTCCCACCCATTAGATCTCATTTTCTGCATTCTTTTCTTTGCTAAACTTACAAGTGACATTGCATTAACAATATCTTAGTCTCTCTTTTGCAAAGACTGAGACAACTCATTTGTATATCCAAGAATGACAAGCATCAAATGAGCACTAAAAACAAAGTCAAATGATTCAAAAGCTCCAACCACAGCATGTATCCTCGGCCAATCATTCCTTTGTGTGGGATCTTTTCCAAGAGTTATGAGTACCTCATGAATTGTGGAATACATTTCAATAATATGCAATATAGTTTTGAAATGAGAACCCCATCGAGTATCACCGAGCCTAGCTAACCCCATCTCTTGATTCAAGCCACTCCCACTTTCTATTTCACCCAATTCAAGTGCTTCCATAACTTTTAGAGCTCTAACATCTCTAAGCATGTCATGACGCTTACAAGAAGATCCAATAATATTCAACAAGTGAGAAACTTGAGCAAAAAACCATACACAATCATCATTTTCCTTAGCAACAGAAACAAGAACCAATTGGAGTTGATGTGCAAAGCAATGGATATAATAAGCAGAAGGAGACTCTTTCATGATCAATGTTTTCAACCCATTAATCTCTCCTTTCATGTTACTAGCCCCATCATATCCTTGGCCACGAATTTGAGTAAGAGTAATGTGGTGATTGCTAAGTAAAGACTCAATTGCTGCCTTAAGGCACAAAGAAGTAGTACTAGATATATGAACTACTCCAAGAAACCGCTCACATACCTTTCCAAGTTTGTCAACATAACGCAAGCAAAGAGCTAGTTGTTCTTTATGTGATACATCACTACATTCATCAGCAAGAATTGCATATTGTTTATCACCAAGTTCTTCAATTATATGTCTAGTAGTTACATCAGCACAACATTCAATAATTTGCTTTTGTATGGTAGCTGAAGTCAAGATACAATTTCCTGGTGCATTTTTCAAAAGCACCTTATCAACCTCCTCATTATTTTCTGCAAGCCATGTCAAAAGCTCAAGGAAATTCCCTCTATTGCTAGATTCATCACTTTCATCATGCCCACGGAATGCCAATCCTTGATTTAAGAGAAATCTTAGGCATCTAAGTGAATAAGTCAACCTAGCCTTATAACGCATTTTATTCTCATCTGAAATCTTCACAATGACATTATCAATTGAACCACCTTTCACAAACAAGTTATATTTCTCTTGAGCTTTATTGTGTGCACTTGTCATGGTACCCACATGTTTGTCAAGTGCATCGGCTTTGTTCCAATTTCTCCAACCACCCTTAACAAAATTACTACTCCCATTGCCAAACAAATAGCATACCAAGCAAAACCCAGCATCCTTCGCCACACTATATTCAAGCCAATTGTACTTATGAAATCAAATAAAGCTGAAGTGGCGTTGCTTACCATATATATTTCTGGCTGGGAATTCATGTGAGTAGCGCTGCCATGGACCCTTGATAATATATGCTCTCCAAACAGCATCTTGATCATTGGAAGGATAGCTTGAAATAGGAAGTCTTAAGCCTGGATCACTTTCAAGACGGTTAACATCATAAATAGGAGGAGGAGAAGATGCATCTTGTTCTTCAGTAGAAGCTTTATCAACGCTCGCAATTGTTGGTTCTTTTCGAGTACCAGAAGCTTCATCAACGACTGGATCAGAAGAGGAGGCTGCAATCTTCTTTGCTTTAGCTTCATGACTCCGAAAGAGCGATGCAATATCCCCATTCCTCTTCATGTCTTACAAATCCTACAAAGTAGAAAATACAATGGCAGTAAGTTAGTATATCCTTGTATAATGGTTTCATTCTCTAAGACACATATTTATATAGTAAGCAAAAAACATTTTAGATAACACGCGTGATAGATTTTATTGAAAGCTAATATAAGGGTTCCACGGAATGAAAGAATTAAAATACAAGAAAAAAACATAGACCGTAGACACAATGAATATCTGATTTCATTAAACAATCAGAATAAAATCTGATGTGTTCAAGCAACACAAAACAGGATATATAAACATGATATAAAAAAAAGAACATGCTTATCAGTTACCACTATGGAATTATTCTTATATAAAATCTGATGTGAGTAGTTTAGGAGGAGCTACGGTAGCTACCTTCCTGGCCACTGTCCGAGGGCGGAGGCGGCGGGCCGGAGGGCGGAGGCGGAGGGTGGAGGCGCAGGCCTGAGGGCGGAGGCGGCGGGCCGGCGGCCGCCCGGCCGGGTGTCAGGAGGCGGGAAGGCAGGCCGCAGCGCATCGCCCCTGGCCCCGACGCGGAGGCCAGAAGGCAGGCAGGAGGCGCTGCGGCGGCGGGGAAGGCCGGAGGCGGGGCGGCCCGTCGGCCGTCGCGGATGCCGGAGGCGGGCAGGCGGCGGCGCGGCGCCTCGGGACGGCGCGTCGGCGCCGCAGCGCGTCGGGCAGCGCGTCGCGGAGGCCGGAGGCGGGCAGGCAGCGGCGCGTCGGGGCGGCGGCGGCGGCGGCGCGTCGCGGCGTTGGGAGGGGAAGGAGGCAGGCAGCGCGTCGTGGCAGCCGCCCGAGCCAGTCCTCTGCTGTGTGTGTGTGCCCTAGCCCTCTCCTTCCTTCTTCTTCTTGGGCCTTCTTCTTCTTGGGCCTATTTGCTATTTTGTTGGGCCAAAATTTAGGGATGGGGGTGTCTCTGGGCCAAAATCGGGGGTAGTCCTGAGCCCACCAGGACTACCCACTGGCTACGCCACTGACTCCGGCGTGGCTCAGCAGGCGGGCGCGGACGTGCACGACAAGACATAGTATACCCAAAATCTTTCTTTGTGTACTGGGCACTGTAGACTCCCCTTGATCGATAAAAGGGGGATCCGAGCCTACAACAAGACGACTTCTGGAGGTCTTGGTCTTCTACTTCAGCTTGAGTTAGTCTTCTTCTTCTTCGAGTCTGGCTGCTGGTTGAGCTTCTCAAGCTGCTCCAGAAAACAAGAGACTTAGATCCCAAGGCCAGGGCTAGCTCCAGAGCACCCCTCGAAGAACATCTTGTAAAAGCGACTCACATTCATCTCCTACATAGCAAAAACACACAGGAGTAGGGTATTACGTCTCCGTGCGGCCCGAACCTGTATACTTCTCCTGTCTCCCTTGTGTGCCATCTCTGAGCCCGGGCCCCCGGCGCCCAAGCATCTATCGTCTCCCAGACGCCGCTGCCGTCCTGTGAACAACTCCCCTGGCTGAACCTCAAAAAGGGGTCCCAGACTCCCCGTGGTTGGAGTTCCATCCTCCGACAATATCGAAAATAAAATTATCAAAATAGAGTCTTAAAAATCATAGTCATATTTATATTATAAATTAATGTCATAGATATATATCAGTGGACACTTAAAGCAGTAAGTAGGTAATTTGAATACTTCATAGTGATATTATAGCATTAATAATGATAACACGTAAGGTTAAGGTTAAATTTTTTATATTATAATGGCTTATCGGTATTATATAGTAATTTCTTTAAAAATTCCGTATGAAAACAATGTACCGCTAAAGTGATCGGAAAAAATTCTATGCCACTTCTGTTCTATTTTTGAACAGTATGGAATCAAAATAAAATAGTCAGTAAAAAACCAAAAGCGACAGCTAGTACTATCGGCAATTTTCTGGGTGGGTAGGGTACTCGGCTGGCGTGTGCTGGCTCGGGAACACCCCGGAACAGCGAGGTTTTATGGCCAGGTCCATGATCGATCGGTTGGGCCCATGTCTCACGGGCTTGCGCCCCGTGACGACGCCCGGAGTATGGAGGCAGATGGCTAGGGATGACAATGCTATAAATTAGCCCCCTGTGGACAAAAACTCTGTACGGTGAGGATGTGGGTGTAAGTTTACACCTATGAATACCAACGACGGTTTATAATTGAACCAATAGGTAAAAATTTATGGGTGTGAAAAAGACGTATTTGTGCTGTAAATCTATTCTAATAACTGACAGGTGAACCCAAATACAAATAACTAGTATTATTGCTTATTATTTGTTAAAAACTATTAGAACTCTTCTTAATATACTCATGCAATTCTATTATTTGTTATGTTTGTTTAAATGTCATGCTACTTATAATACATGCTGATGGATACATAGTCATATATATCTGTGGATTTGTAGTGTCCGCGGGTACCAGGCATGGATAAAGTGTTATCCATTCCGGATGACGGATGCGAGCATGGCTTTAAGGATTACCTGGCAGGTGTAGATCTGTGCAGGCTTTAACCGTGATAATGGGCCCGTTGCCCGATAGCCGATCTATTTGGGACAGGCTGGGTGCTGAGCTTAGGTAGTCCCTTCTAATTATATCTCTTCTTTCGAGGGTAACTTAAATAGACACCTGACGCATCCCAACATAGTTGGCTGTATTTCTTAATCTCTCGATCTAATTAGAGTAGTAATAGAGTTGTTGTCGTGGTAATTAAAAGTGTCAAACAATACCTGGATCTCAGCATTTTATATTGATGCGTCACATTGACATACATATATGAAAAATACATATATGAAAATCTCTAGAGTGAAATATTTTAGACAAACAAATATTTTGTAAGAATAAAAATATGTTTTGAAACAAATTACTAAAGAAATGCGAAGACGAGGTTTTATATATACAAACACATCGATCAAGAGACAGCTTCAACACTGAAGCATTCAGCCAAAACAACGCCTTGCCATGGCCGCCCAAGCCAACCACGCCGCGAACGGCGCCGCCGGCAACGGCAAACGACCTGAGACTGGCCGCGACCAAGTTATCATCTTCCCGTTCATGGCGAAAGGCCACACGCTCCCTCTGCTCCACTTCGCCGCGGCGCTCTCGGTGCACCACAAGAGCCTCCACGTCACCCTCCTCACTACCCCAGCGAACCTCGCCTTCTCCCGTAGCCGTTTGCCCGACTCGGTGCACCTCGTCGAGATCCCGTTCCCGTCGCTGCCGCCGCTGCCGGCGGGCGTCGAGTCGACGGACGCGCTCCCCTGCCCGTCGCTCTACCCGACGTTTCTGCGCGCCACGGCGCTCCTGCGTGAGCCCTTCGCTCAGTTCATGGCGTCGCTGCCCTCCCCACCGCTCGTGCTCGTCTCCGACTTCTTCCTCGGGTTCACACACGGCGTCGCGGCCGACGCTGGCGTCCGCCGCCTCGTGTTCCACGGCATGTCCTGCTTCGCCATGGCCATCTGCAAGTCGCTCATCGTGAGCTCGCCGGCCGGCGTGGAGCACGGTGGCTCCCCTTTTCACGTGTCCGGCATGCCGGAACACGTTATGATCACGGCGGAGGAGATCCCATCTTCGATTGCGAAGTTCACCGACCTGGACGACCCGGTGACCCGGTTCTTGATCGACGACGTCGGCCTGTCGGACGTCCGCAGCTGGGGAATTCTGGTCAACAGCTTCGCCGCGGTGGACGGCGACTTCGTGGCTCCGGTAGAATCATTCTACGAGGCGGGAGCCCGCGCCTGGCTGGTGGGCCCGCTTTTCCTCGCCGCCGGCGACACGCCAGAGCGGGACGAGGAGAACGACCCCGAGGGCTGCCTCGCGTGGCTCGACGAGAGGGCAGGGCGGCCCGGGTCGGTGGTCTACGTGTCGTTCGGCACGCAGGCCCATGTCGCCGACGAGCAGCTCGACGAGCTGGCGCGCGGCCTGGTGCAATCCGGCCACCCCTTCCTGTGGGCAGTGCGGTCGGACACGTGGTCCCCGCCAGTGGACGTGGGGCCCGAGGGGCGTATCGTCAGGGGCTGGGTCCCACAACGCAGCGTGCTGGCCCACGAGTCAGTGGGAGGGTTCGTGAGCCACTGCGGGTGGAACTCGATGCTGGAGAGCCTCGCCGCCGGGAAGCCCGTGCTGGCGTGGCCGATGATTGCTGAGCAGTACCTGAACGCGAAGCACATCGTGGACCTCGCTGGCGCCGGAGTCAGGGTGGACTCCGGCGGGGAGGCCGTCGTCGGGAGAGTGGAGGTGGAGGAGAAGATCAGGAAGCTGATGGACTCCGACGGAGAGGCGGGGCAGAGGATGCGGGCACGGGCCGCGTGGGCTCGACAGGCGACGAGATCGGCGGTGAGCGACGGCGGCACGTCATGCGCGGCGTTGCAGAAGCTAGTTGAAGAGCTGCAGAAAAGGTACGATATTGTCACCAAAGCAGAGTGACGAGTGACTTGTTCAAAAAATTCCAACAAAACGAAGCTGACGAATCTGCAGGGGCACACGCATCCTGAAGAAAGCTTCAGTGTCTGTGGGTACATTTTTTTTTTTTCTGAGACACAGAACAAACGTATGAATACATATATGTACACCCTTATTTCCATGAGTATCTTTTACGAGTCTGAAAGTCTAGACCGATCGACATATATTAAAATTGGTAAAATCATCGTAGATTTCTCGTTGTTAATATATCTATCCGTAAAAAAAAATAGCCATAAATATAATTATTTGTGCCAATTCTAGAACTTCCATATCAGATTGTAACGAACATGCATATGCTTCGATTTCTAAACTCTTAGTAAGGGCGCACGACCGATGCGTCCAGCCTGTCTATTGATTTGGGTTAGAACGGAACATGTATTAGCTCATTATCTAAAAAAAGGGAAAATGTATTAGCTACGATTCCTAATAAAACTATTCGTCTTTAGTTTATATGAATCTACCTATCTATCCATCTAACTATATATCTATCTATTACTATCTCAGTCCCAAAAAAGATTTTTTTTTAAATACAGTTCAGACGCATCTGCTTACTGCACACTTACCCGAACAGCTCCAAAAACTGAGCCGGTATTTTGCGCCATGATTTTTAGGAAGCAAAATAAAAATTAGAAAACTAATTGAAATTGGGATGGTGTGCTATGAATAAAATTAAAGAAGGTGACTTTCAGTGCTATTAGTGAACCGGACCCCTCAGTACTACATATGTCAAACACGATTAATGCATGCTCTAAACTAGTTTCTCCAGCAGGTAAATATTTAATAGAGTTATATTAAAATGATCAACAATTAAGAGACGTAAAAAATCATAAGTTTTTAGAGATTGAAGAGCAAAAGAAACATAAATAAAATTTTAAAATAAATTAAATCTAGTCATGTAAATACACAGACGATCATGTTAATTGCTATTAATATGCATCATGGGCATGACAGTGTAGTTTTATACTCTCACCGTCCTTTTCTATAAGGGATTTTAAGGTTTTAGCTTCTCTAATATAAGAGGTTTTATAGTGTGAGTTGTCCCATTAATCACTTTTTATTTAAATTTCTTTTTATCTTATCTCTCACTTATTATCTGATCCAAACTTTTACTTATTTAATAAGGGGCATACTGTCTTTTATTATTACCTTAATCTTTAAAAAGAGAAAAATCCCTTACATAAAAGAGGATGGAGGAGCAGTACTACCATGCAATTGGCATAGACCAAAAGTCAATGTAGTCTGGCGATGACGCGTAGCTTTGACGGCTTTGGTTTCTTTCTCTAAGTGTGTGTACATATGGAATAATAAATGATATGGAGGAAAAATGTACAAGTCCATTCATATGTTAATTCTTTCCCCGTGATCCATTAGAAGTTAGAACAAAGAAATAAACTAGCTGTATTCGTCCCAAAATTGCAAAACATATATATTTTAAATGGATCTTGAAGGAAGAAAAACACAAGTTATGGTCCATGGAAAGTCTTGTGGTGCTACACGTTACAATTCATTTTTTTTTTATGACGGTACTAAGTAAGTTCTAAATGTTTGACCAAATTTTATTTTAAACATCAAAAATTTATAATAACCAAAGAGAACAGTAGCTTAAGGGGCTTTTTTCTTGTGGGATGACATGACTACAGGCGATGTGGTTTTGCAAGGCTAGTCGTAATATGTACAATAGGGTTCAGTTTTAGGAGCATTTTGGTTTGATGCCCTACAAAATTTTGGTAGTACCAAAGGTTTGGTAAGATTTAGCACAATCAAAATTTTGGTGCCAAATTTTGCCCAAGCTTTGGCATTATCAAAATAGTAGAGTAGAGCAATAAAGTTGGAAAGGCATATTTTGATTGAAGACAAAACGTACCTATAAGAAACCAAAAAAGCTGCTACATGGTCGCACTGTACATGTACATCAAAAAATAATTAAATAATTAAAAATAATAATCTTTAAAAAATCAAATAAACTTTATACTAATAATTTAAAACTTTTATCTCTAGTTTTAAAACTTTCAATTTAATTTTTGAAACTTTCAACTCAAATTTAAAACTATCAACTAAGAATTTTAAAAAATCTACTTAAATTTTCAAATTTTTAACCCAAAATTTGAAATTTTTAATTAGATTTTCGGAACTTTCAATTGAAATCTAAAACTTTTAACTTTGTCTATTTATGTATTATTTTATAATTAAGAATTATTAAGCACTAATGATGGTGATTAGGGAAGGTGATTAGTGCTTAACACTTTAACAAGGTGTGGCTAGCTCACGCGTGGCAGCCGTACGCTCGTACTCCCCTCATTAAGCACTAATCATTATTATTAGTGCTTAATAATTCTTAATTATAAAATAATACATAAATAAGTAGAGTTAAAAGTTTTAGATTTCAGTTGAAAATTTTAAAAATCTAATTGAAAGTTTCAAATTTTGGGTTAAAACTTTCAAAATTTGAGTATATTTCTTTAAAGTATCAGTTGATAGTTTTAAAATTTAAGTTGAAGATTTTAAAAATTGAATTGAAAGTTTGAAAATTAGAGATGAAAATTTTAAATTATTAGTATAAATTTTGCATGATTTTTTTATTTTATTTTTTAGTATTATTTTTTTACTGTACATGGTTGTCGGAGGATGAAACCTCGACGGCGGGAGGTCTGGAGACCCCCCTTTGAGATTCGGCCAGGGGAGTGGTTCTCAGGCGAAGCCGGCGTCAGGGTGTATCAGCGGTACGATGGATGGATCCGAAGGAAGCAAGCACACAGAGAAGACAGGAGGATTTATACAGGTTCGGGCCGCCGGAGCGTAATACCCTACGTCCTGTGTATGGTTTGATATATGTGGTGGATGAACTAAGTCGCGGCCGGAGCCGGAGAAGATGAACAACAGCTAGAGAATGAGCTCGAGAGTTAGAGGTGCTCCCTTCCGTCTGTCTCCCCCCCCATCGGCTTGGATCCTCCTTTATATAACTAGGGGAGTCCACAGTGCCGGTACGCGGAGGGAGATATCTTCCGGTCAGTTCTCCTGTGCGCCCCTCCACCTGCGGTGCCCATGCCAGAGTTGGAGGAACGTCTCGTCGCCCCTGTTCGCCTGCAACGCCCATGCCAGAGCAGGTGCTGCTGCTGCACGTCGTCGTGAGAGGATGGAGCGGAGAGATGTGACGGCGCACGCCTCTGCCGCCTGGTCGTGGAAAAAGGGGCCTGCATAGTCAAAAGCTTCTGACTACACAGTGAACGAAGCCTCCATAGTCAAAAGTCTTCTGACTGCACGGTCGGAGGTCCACGGGGGGCCATCGGGAGACGCCCACACGTGGCAGAGTAGTTGGCAAGTTGGTCCGCGGAGTCCTTCCAGTGAATCGGCATCGGCAGTCAGCATCGGTAGTTGGTCAATCGGCCCCGGGCCTAGGCGTCGGCGCCCAGGATCAGAAGGATCGGCGCCCGGGCACCGGAAGGATCGGCACCCGGGCACCCGGGCGATCAGCACCCGGCCGTCGGGCCCGGGCATCGGCGCCCGGCTGTCGGACCCCGGCATCGGCGCCCGGGGCCGATGGAGATGGCGCCCCGGGCGCCCAACGGGACATTGACCATAGCCGGTCTTCTCTTCTGCAGAAAGTGGGCCCGGAGGGCTGCGTGGCCGGAGATCCACGCGTCCCCGCAGAACGTGAGACCCCCAGCCCCACTTCGCCGACAGTGGCCCCTGGCCCTGTTGCTCGGCCGGGATTAGCCCCGGGCAGGAACAGGGCCATGTCTTGAATAAAAAGGGGGGACACGGGGTCCGCCTGGTTCGCCATGGACTTGACGTAGCTTGACAATTTGTTGATTTTAGATGCGATACGTACCCGGGAACCGGGCTGAAAACATGAACGAGGGTGTTGAGGAAGGCCGGCGGTAGCGGTTGCGATGGCGAGGCGGTAGCTTGCCGCCCGTACTGTCGCCACCGAGTTCTTCGTGGTGACCGCTGGTCGGAGGCCGCGGCAGCAATGAGGCGCGTCGTCCGCTTGGAGGCCGCCACCTAATCCGCCGCCGATGAGTTCTCCCGTGCCTGGCCTGAGATGGAGGCGTGGGAGTAGGAAACACTCTCCCGGGAAGAACGCGTACGGGCCCAAGAGCCGGGCTTCGCGTCCCGGGGGTGCGAGTTCGCCATGCGCGAGGAAATCGCGAAGAGGTCGCGGGATTTCGCGAGGAAGTCGCGGTGGTTCGCGAGGATATGCCTGACGAAGAGGTTGAGGGAGACGCCGGTTTCCTTCAGACGCCATACGCGGGTGCCTTCGGGGCCCGAGGGCCCTTCATGCCCCCGGGCGCCCTTCTTCTGTCGTCGTCCGGGGTCTGGTCCGAAGGAGGCTAGCGACCTCTCTCCGTGCGACGGCGTCTCCGGGGTCTCGCTCGTGCTTGCGCTCCGGTTTTGCCTGTCTTGTAAAGAGAGATATTTGCATATATATATATGACGACGTTTATATTTTTCGTACTTGGCTTATTGTATTGTTCGGAGGTCGCTGGTGTTCGGGAAAGGAGCTCAGACTCGCTTCCCTCGCGAGCCTCGAGGCCGGGAAGGCATGCGCTCGGGACCCGGGGGCCCGGCCAGCGCTAAAGATTATGTATCCGGGACCCGGGGCCCCGGACTGAAAATACGGTTTTTGATATAGCAGGTTCCGGGGGCCGGGCTTGAATATGGGATGTGAGACGACCCTCGGATGCATTCTCGCCGGGGCGGTGCTGTCGGGCTATCGCGCCTATTCGGGGTGTCGCGTTCCTAGGCTTGCGCTCGCCTTGGCAATGCCGCCTGGTTCGGCTCCTCGGTGTCAGGCCCGGGGCGCGGATTCGGGAATCCGTGCTCGGCTCAAGTATGTGCCCGGACCGGGGCCCGGGGCGGTAGGTGCGGCTTGATATGTATGGTCGTTACGTGCCCAGGTACGGAGGCCGGGTAAGGACATGGATCATATTGGGATGGCCTCCCCGGACCCCCTTGCCGAGGCGATGCTGTTGGGTACTCACGCCCGTGGGGTCGTTTTCGGGCTCGGCTTCCCTTGCGAGAGTGCAAGCTCTTGACTCCGGGAGGAGATCCTCGACCGGGAACGGTCTGCCCGGACTTGCGCTCGACAGAGCGGCGTGGTCCGGATTATTGCACCGGGCCCGGAGGCCCCAGACTGAGTCGGGATGAGCAGCCGGACTCGCCATTCGCGTCCGATGGGGCCCGGGCCGTCGTACCCTATGGGCGTCGGGGGCCAGAGGCCCCGGACTGAGTCGGGACGGACCGCCCGGGCTCGCCATCGCGTCCGATGGAGTCCGGGCAGTCGTACCCTATGGGCGTCGGGGGCCAGAGGCCCGGACTGAGTCGGGACGGACGCCGGGCTCCCATCGCGTCCGATGGAGTCCGGGCAGTCGTACCCTATGGGCGTCGGGGGCCAGAGGCCCGGACTGAGTCGGGACGGACCGCCGGGCTCGCCATCGCGTCCGATGGAGTCCGGGCAGTCGTACCCGTATGGCAAAGGAAAGGGGAAGACTTTCTCTAATAAAGGAGGAGAGGAGAGATTTTCATTAAACCAATAGCCAACCAAAGGACCTAGTACCGATACAGTCGACGCTTCCGGGAAGGTGGGACGAAATCGGGATGATCTCTCCGTCTTGGCTGTCCCGGGTGCCACGTTCGAGGCTCGCACTCGTTTTTGGCAAGGCGGCCTAGGTTCGGGCTTCCCTGAGCTGGGACGTTTGGTCGGCCTATCCGCTGCCCTCGGGCCAGACGTCCGGCAGGGGTCGGACCATCCAAATCCGCGCGTTCGGACTGTCCGAGCCGGGGCGGACTGCCGAACCGGGCTTGGCCGGCTAAGGCTCCTGCCGGAAGTACTTGACCTGCTTGGCCAAGCTCTGGACGGCGCGGCATTCCGTGAGATCGTGCGAATCCGTCTCGTGGACGGCGCACACACTTCTGGACCGCTGCCGTCGAAGGCGGCGCGCGTGCGGCCCTTGGCCGCTCGCCGGTGATGTTGTCCCCGCGGACATCGTCGGACCGTGGGGCGCCCGCAACAGCCAAGGCGAAGCCGTCGGCGGCCGCCTTCTCCTTCTGTCGCTTCCTCCTGTCCCGACGTGCCGCGGAGCGCGAGGACTCGCCGTATTCTTCGGGGTCCTCGTCAGGGGCCCCGGGCGTGGCTCGTTCCATTCCCGGGCCTCTTCCTTGCGGGCGCAGAGATCGGCGAGCTTGAATAGCTCAGCCGTAGTCTGGACGTCGCGGGTGCCCATCTTTCGAGCATGCGCCTGTCGCGCAACCGAGCGAAAGGGCATGGATAACCGCGTGAGGAGCGATGTGGGAGATGGTATTGCGAACCTGGCTGAAGCGCTGTAGGAAGTGCCTCAGCGTCTCGTCCCTGCCCTGGCGTAGGGCATGGAGGTCCGCCTCGGTCCCAGGCGCGGAAAGGTGCCCTGGAAGTTGGCCACGACTGGTGGCAGAGGTCCCCCACGAGTAGACTGATCCCTCGGGGAGGTTCATCACCCAAGAGCGCGCCTGGGCCTTGAGAGCGACGGGAAGTAGTTCGCCATCACTCGATCATCGCCACCGGCCGCGCGATGGCAGTAGTGTATATTTGCAGAACTCCATGGGGTTCACGGAGCCGTCATACTTCTCCGGCAAGCTGGGCCGGAACCTGTCCGGCCAGCGAACCTGCCGGAGGCCTGGGGAGAGCGCCAGGCAACCCGAACCGTATAGCGCGGCTCGGGTAACAGATGACGGTTTCCCGTCAGTTAGATTGCAGCTGGAGGCTGGACCTCGGAACGCGTGCGGTGTCCGCCCGCCGCTCGCGAGCTGTCGCTCCATGGTGACCCGGCATCCTCGGTCGGACCGCCCCCGGTTCAGCCGGTCACGGAGGTCGCCGTGGCCGCTGTCTGCCGGAGTCGTGCGTGTTGCGCCGTGCTCCGGCTCTGCTTTGACTCGGGGCGGGGGCCGGCCCGCGCTAGACGGTTGCGCGGTCGGCACTCCTGGCCCCTGCGCTGCTGTGGGCAGCGACCTGGCGATGGGCCGCGCCTACGAGGTGGGTGACTTCATTGAGCCAGCGCCTCTCCCGGCCCCGCTCCCGTTAAAAGCCGGGGTGGCGCAGGAGGCTTCCGCCGCCAGGAGAACCCCTGTGGCGATGCGGCTGGAAGTCGAGGTTGCGGCGCGCCGTGAGCGGCGCCTCCGCTCGCGCCTCAAGGATGAGGCCGTGGCAGACCCGGCGGGGCACTTGCCGGTTCCTTCCGAGAGAGAAAGAGCTGACGCCGCACTGCCAGGCCGCCGAGGAGCGAGCTCAGCCCGCCTGGGTTTGCGCGACGCGTCTCCTGGAAGACGGGGAGCGCAGGGGGCTTACCATCGGGCTTACGCCACAGCGGGGTGAAGTCGTCGGACTCCTGGTCGGAGTCCGCGGACGGTGGCCTCCTGCCATGGAGTGCGCTGGTCTTGGGGACGTCGGCGTGTCACCTGAAAGGAAACTCCCCCTACTTGGCGCGCCAGCTGTCGAGGATGAAACTCGACGGCGGGAGGTCTGGAGACCCCCCCTTTGAGATTCGGCCAGGGGAGTGGTTCTCAGGCGAAGCCGGCGTCAGGGTGTATCAGCGGTACGATGGATGGATCCGAAGGAAGCAAGCACACAGAGAAGACAGGAGGATTATACAGGTTCGGGCCGCCGGAGCGTAATACCCTACGTCCTGTGTATGGTTTGATATATGTGGGTGGATGAAACTAAGTCGCGGCCGGAGCCGGAGAAGATGAACAACAGCTAGAGAATGAGCTCGGGAGTTAGAGGTGCTCCCTTCCGTCTGTCTCCCCCCCCCCCCCCCCATCAGCTTGGATCCTCCTTTATATAACTAGGGGAGTCCACAGTGCCGGTACGCGGAGGGAGATATCTTCCCGGTCAGTTCTCCTGTGCGCCCCTCCACCTGCGGTGCCCATGCCACGAGTTGGAGGAACGTCCCGTCGCCCCTGTTCGCCTGCAAACGCCCATGCCAGAGCAGTGCTGCTGCTGCACGTCGTCGTGAGAGGATGGAGCGGAGAGATGTGACGGCGCACGCCTCTGCCGTCTGGTCGTGGAAAAAGGGGCCTGCATAGTCAAAAGCTTCTGACTACACAGTGAACGAAGCCTCCATAGTCAAAAGTCTTCTGACTGCACGGTCGGAGGTCCACGGGGGGCCATCGGGAGACGCCCACACGTGGCAGAGTAGTTGGCAAGTTGGTCCGCGGAGTCCTTCCAGTGAATCGGCATCGGCAGTCAGCATCGGTAGTTGGTCAATCGGCCCCGGGCCTAGGCGTCGGCACCCAGGATCAGAAGGATCGGCGCCCGGGCACCGGAAGGATCGGCACCCGGGCACCCGGGCGATCAGCACCCGGCCGTCGGGCCCGGGCATCGGCGCCCGGCTGTCGGACCCCGGCATCGGCGCCCGGGGCCGATGGAGATGGCGCCCCGGGCGCCCAACGGGACATTGACCATAGCCGGTCTTCTCTTCTGCAGAAAGTGGGCCCGGAGGGGCTGGCGTGGCCGGAGATCCACGCGTCCCCGCAGAACGTGGGACCCCCAGCCCCACTTCGCCGACAATGGTCCTGACCATTGCTACGTGTGCGCTACTCGTGCTTAACGAGGAGTACGACATACGGCTGTCCTGCGCACGCGAGTTATCTAACCCCGTGTGTACTAGCCCTACCCATAGGAAACAATTTATGGGTATCATCAAAATTTTAGCAAGCCAATGTTTAGATGGAGGTGTTTGGTGTGCTACCGTACAATTTGGTAGGTTAGCGAACCAAAATGATCCTTAGTTTCACATCGCCGCGCGCCCAAGAGTCCATGCCACAAACCAAACAGAATTAACCCACACATCTTTTATTGTCTCAGGAAAATAGAAAGAGAGGCTTTCTACAGGGTGTGTCATGCGTTTGCAGTATTGTCAAACTTAATTTTGTATATGTAGTAATTTGAGCTCACGTCATTCCTCTTTATCTGTAACGACGTAGTAGCTTTTCTGCAGGTCTCCCAGCAACTTCTGCAACGCCACCCATGACGTGCCGCCATTGCTCACCGCCAACTTCGCCGCCTGCTGAGTCCATGCGGCCCGCGCCCGCATCCTCTGCCCTGCCTCTCCGCCGGCGTCCATCAGCTTGCGGACCTTCTCCTCCACTTCTGCCCTCTCGACGACGGCGGTCACAGCCACCCCGCTTGAGTTGACGGCCTTCACCTTGATGCCGGCGCCGATGACATCCACGACGTGCTTCGCGTTCAGTGACTGCTCGGCGATCATCGGCCACGCCAGCATGGGCTTCCCGGCGGCGAGGCTCTCCATCGTCGAGTTCCACCCGCAGTGGCTCACGAACCCACCCACCGCCTCGTGGGCCAGCACGCTGCGTTGTGGGACCCAATCCCTGACGATGCGCCCGTCGGGCCCCAAATCCACCGGCGGCGACCACTTGTCGGACCGCACCGCCCACAGGAAGGGGTGGCCGGATTGCACCAGCCCGTGCGCCAGCTCGTCGAGCTGCTCGTCGGCGACGTGGGCCTGCGTACCGAATGACACGTAGACCGTCGACCCCGGCCGCGATGCCCTCTCGTCGAGCCACGCGAGGCAGCCCTCGGGATCGTTCTCCTCGTCCCGCTCCGGCGTCTCGCCGGCGGTGAGGAAAAGCGGGCCCACCAGCCAGGCGCGGGCTCCCGACTGGTAGAACGATTCGAAGGGAGCCACGTAGTCGCCGTCCACCGCGGCGAAGCTGTTGACCAGGACGCCCCAGCTGCGGACGTCCGTCAGCTCGACGTTCTCGACCATGAACCGGGCCATCGGGTTGTCGGGGTCGGAGAAGTTCGCCACCGTAGGCGGGATCTCCTCCGGCGTGATCGTGACGTGTTCCGGCATTCGGGAGACGTGAAAGGGGGGGCCGCCGTGCTCGACTCCGGCAGGCGGGCTCACGACGAGCGACTTGCAAATGGCCATGGAGAAGCAGGACATGCCGTGGAACACGACGCGGCGGACGCCGGTGACGGCCGCGACGCCGTGCGTGAACCCAAGGAAGAAGTCGGAGACGAGCACGAGCGGCGGGGAGGGGAGCGACGCCATGAACTCGGCGAAGGGATCACGCAGGAGCGCCGTGGCGCGCAGGAATGTCGGGTAGAGGGACGGGCAGGGGAGCGCGTCCGTCGACTCGACGCCGGCCGGCAGCGGCGGATGCGACGGGAACGGGAGCTCGACGAGGTGCACCGACTCGGGCAGGCGGCTGCGGGCGAAGGCGAGGTTCACCGGGGTGGTGACCAGGGTGACGCGGAGGCTCTTGTGGTGGATCGACAGCGCCGTGGCGAAGTGGAACAGAGGGAGCGTGTGGCCTTTCGCCATGAACGGGAAGATGATGACGTGGTCGCGGCCATCCCCGGGTTCGCCATTACCGGCGGCGCCGTTCGCGGCGTGGTTGGCTGTAGCGGCCATGGCAGGGTGTTCTTGGGGCTGGATGCTGGAGAGTTGAAGTTGTCTTTGAGCAATGTGTTTATATATAAATAAATCTTCGTGCTCCCATGGTCCTGATTCGAAACACATATTTGTTCTTAAATATTTTACTATATGTGTGTGAGAATGTGACATATCAATAAAGTGCCTTCGCATCTGATGGATGAGGAAAAGCACGCTTTCTAAACTGCTAAACGGTATATTTTTTTAAAAATTTTCTATATAAAAATTATTTAAAAAATCACATTAACTTATTTTTCAAGTTTATAATAATTAAAACTTAATTAATTATATGCTAATGGTCTATCTCGTTTTACGTGATTTTTTTTCTTTTTCCTCTTTTCTTACTTTCCAACTATGCCTAAGCTGAGATCCAAGTATTGTTTGACTGTTTTTGACATTTTTAATTACCACAGTGGCAAGTGTGACTTTATACTTAGCTTAGCCCATGGGCTATATGGCTGTCAAAGTCTATGGTACTTAACAATTAATTTGGCAGGCTGACTTGTATTTTGGATCCATTTATAAAAACTAGTTCTACTTCGATATGTCTATCTTATCCTGTTCATGGCTTTCCTCAACATCACAATACAGGTTAATTAATGATGAGATAATATGCACATATTGAGGTTTACCTGTATGTCTAGATACAATAACACATTGCTTAATTGCATGCTAGAGTGTGAGAAATACTACCAAATACGTTGGGATGTGTAGGGTGTAGGTGTCTATTTAATTTATTACAGTACATAAAGAAGAGATATAATTTAGAAGAAACTAATACTCTTTTCGTCCAAAAATTATTAATATTTCTAAATTATTAATATTTCTAATTATAAATCTGACAGAGTAGTGCAGAGTAATAACAACGAATTGGAAAGGATTGATGAGTGACTGCCAGAACACAACTTTAACGTTTAATTTCAACACGTACGATCAAAGTGACAGTTGCAATTCTTAACTGATAATGAACATGACAGCGGCTGAGCCTACCAAATTCGACAAATTTATACTATCTCAGTCCCAATAATAATTGATTTCTAGCAATTTTAGGACAAAATGATACAGAACCAAACAACCAAAAATACTCTTACTAATACAGAAAAGGAGTATTACTAGGCAAGGTAAGCATTATTGGATGGGACAAGACTCGTTCAATACTGTATTGATTTATGGACTAAGGGATAGTTTAAAGATGAGGAAAAACGGAGAGGGAAAAAAAAGATGATCACGTAAAACGAGGTGAGTAATTAGCACATGATTAATTGAGTATTAATTATTTTAAACTTAAAAAACGATTAATATGGATTTTTAAAATAACTTTTATATAGAAAGTTTTTGCAAAAAAACGCACTGGTTAACCGTTTGGAAAGCGTGCTCATGGAAAACGAGATGTTTTTTTTTTCCTCTAGCCAGTAGTGTAGAATGCACCCTAAGTGAGATTTGTGGATTAAGTGTAGCTAAGAGGATCTAAATTAACTTTTGTTTGCCAAATTTTGAATGTTATTTACTCTGTTCCAAAATATAAGGATTTATAGGATTCAAATCTTGTTCCATCAATAAAGATTTTTAGCACTGTTTATGTTACTACTTGTTCCATTAATCACTTTCCATTCAAATTTCTTCATATTTTAACCCCAACAACCTTCCTACCCCCAACCACCCTTCATGTATTGAGAGGCACCAAAGTCTTTTCTACTCAATCTTAATCTTTGCTAAACAACCGTCACTATTTTCTAATCAAGCCACGTAAGTCAAAATCTAAACCCCTATTATGAAAATTATATGTACCTCGTCCTATTGGGTGGAAGATTACTAGAGCAAGCAAGGAAACTTCAACGTCTTGTAATCGATGCAACTGTCAAATTGTTTTTTAAGAAAAAAAGAGCAAATTTCATAAAACCACATATATTACGGTCCAAGTTACACAAAACTACACCATTAACTAATTTAACTTGGTAAATTATAGCAAAATAAAAATCCTTAATCTTAGATGGCTATAACTTGTATATGATGTGTCAAATAAGTTATAAATCTAACATAATTTTATATATACTAGCAAAATGCACATGCTTTCCTATGGACAAAAGAAAATATACTTATAAATATGTCATAGAAAAAATATATTTTTATCAAATATGTTAGTATCATTTTTTTTTCTTACCGGGATGGGATTGAGAATCGGGGGAGTTTGAATCTAGGAGCACAAAATTTTTACTGGCGTTATTGAACCCACGTCAGTGATAGGGGTGATGGTGGCAGATTCACTGCTACCATCATTACCAACATTTAAAGTAGTATATATATGTTAATATCATTTGATTTCTTATCGGGACGGGATTGAGAATCGGGAGCTATCATATCCCGCTTTGACACCATCTACAGTGACACCAGAGAGGATGCGCCGTAGGAGATCTCGCATGAACCAACTCCGGCAGAACAACGATGCTGGTATGAGTCCTTGGAAAACTTGCTGGTACCCACGGTCAACAGAGTCGTACCATAGCGACTAAAGATAACTTGGATAGATTATACCTTATATAAGATCACATCTTTGGAACACTCCCAAGAATGCAACTGGCAGTCAAAGAAGTAGCAATGAAACTTAGTGCAGCTAGAACCCAATCCATAAGCAGTAGCTTAGGACTACGAAAGAAACCCTATTATTCAATGTCAACTTCATTCTTCCTGGGGAAGGAAAAATAAATATGGATTGAGTACATATGTATTCAGCAAGCCAAGGGAATAGTGATTATGCAAGCTTCAAAGAAAGGCTGGGTTTATTTCACAAACTTTTCTTCCGAAACATTTTCAAAACTCTAAGTATGAGTTGTTTATGATATAGTTGGAAAGAGGCACTCACGTCAATCCAGTCCGTCAATTGCTTCGCAACAACTCAAGCAAACGAAATATATTTTAGTTAATTAAAGTTACTTGTCAAGTCTATTCCCATACCGGTTGTCCGACCACGACACCGGCTCAAAGTAACCTGCAATCAGGCAGTTCTCCACTTTCTTCTCATCTATTAGTTTATTTTCACTTTTGTCCTTTCAGGACATGAGCTCATCTCATATTCTCATCTTTTTTGCTCTTCGAGATGTCCATAATCTCCAGCACACACTTCTTCCACTTGGGAAGCCTAATCTATGAAGCTATTCGACATCCCAGTCCACACAGGTCTGTTTCAGATTACGTAATGGTCGTCCATCAACCATCATAGCTGATTCTGGCAACGGTTCTCAATCTCGCAAATCACCTTCGCAAACGCAAAGCACTAGCAAAGCTACGTTAGGAGAATCACCTCATATTCGCCCATGACCGTGCACATGGCTGCTCGAATAGTTTTTAGAACCTCTGCAGAGGGTGGCACCGCTTTACTTACACAATGCGAGCTTACTTCCCCAACACCGTCGTGGTGGGGAAGGTTCACGAACAAGGTTCTTTCCAAAGCCAAACAAGAATACCTTATGCACATAAGAAGGGCTCTGCTCTGAACCGAGTAATCAGACAAGCCTCAGCCTCGTACTACCCAGTATCTAGGATGTCGCCCATTCATACGGTGCGCCAGCACATTAATTAATATAATTTCGCACCACAGCACGAAGCAGTATTCTCACTCCTCGTACTGGCATTCCCCAACTACTGTCATACAAGAGATATCTGACCAACTAATTACTTAGCCAGGGTGTCCCATACCACCCATGTGGTCACACCGTGAGATGCTCGGATGGCAATTCTCCAAGTATTTGGTCCTTATATATGTGAATACAAAATATGCTCCACAAAGGTGATCACTTGCAGCGAATTTCACAAACCATTTTTATTTCACAAACTCGCCAACACCAACATGTTGGGTTATAAAGTTCTATTCAACCTGTTTTTCCATATGGACAAACAATTTTGATTTTAGTGGGACCATCGACACCTATGCTCAGGGAGCATGGATGCCAAGGTACCACGTAGGTGAGCAGACAAGAATAGGATACCAACATTCTATGCACAGGGTATTATCCGCAACTACTGGGTCGGGTCCACTCGGTTTTGTCGGTATGGTCACCGTAAGCAGGGATCCGAAGGACCCTCTTTGTGAGTTCGAGCTAGGGCTAATGCGTTGGACTGGTCCTAGGGTTGATCCTCAAGTAAATGCAGCAAGGAAGGTTTATACAAGTTTCAGATCACACGTCGGCATAATACCCTACTCTTATATATTCGGTCTTGATTGAACTCTTGGAGGTTTTAGTGAGAAGCACTTACAGAACTGTAGCCACTGAGATATGAGAATGAAGTCCTAGGATAGGACGAAAGTAAAGGAAATAATAGAGAAAAGGAGGAGATTACGCGCACCGTGGAGTGGACGAAATTGAAAATAAAGTAATAGATGAGCGGGATACAATGGGAGAGCTACGTGTGGGCAGAACCCACTGAAACCGCTGTCATGGTTTGACATGCGGTATAAGAATACCTAAAGACAATTAAAATCTGATTCGTCCACCTGAATTGTTGAAAAACCAGATTCAAAGCGACAACAGGATCGAAGCGAGAGCTTCTTCCAAAAGCATCACACGATCTGAGAAAACTGCACACTTAAGTTTTCAAAAATGTTTTCCAAATGAAAAAGGTTTGCGAAAAAACCCTAGCCTATCTTGTATAGACCTACATAACTCACACGTTTCCATACTTGCTGAGTATGTAAGTACTCAATTCTATTCTTTTTACTCGCCTCAGTTCAGAAGAGCGAAAGTTAAAGTGCCGCATTAGGCGTTTCTTCCTATCCCAAGCCGTTGCTGTGGATGGGTTCTCACTGCGCTATCGTCCGCTGCTACTAGTTCTATTTGCAGGTTGCTGCTCAGGGCTTGCCCAAAGCCGCAAACTTATAAAGGTATAGCATATATATTTATTTATTTAGTTGCTTGTGGTACATCTCCGTTGACCGCGGGTACCAGCAAGGTTTCCTAAGACTGGTACCGGCATCGCCGGTTTCGTGGGAGTTGCGTTCACACCAATCCTCCTGCGGTGCTTTCTCTCTGGTATCACTGTAGGTGGTGCCAGGCCGGGGGCGCTACAAGGTGGTATCAGAGCACATAGGTTGGTATAGGAACGAAACCCCTTCTCTCACGATGGAGCCTTTAAAGAAATATATTTAAATATAAAGACTATTTGCGAAAATTTTCTGGCTCGTCTCTCCTCTACTCTAAATTTTGCAAAAGAATTTTCTCACTTCTCATGTCACACCCTCAAAGACAGAAGAAATCTAGATACTTTCCACTTTCCGCTTGAAGACATGAAATAACTTACGCGTCACTCGAAGACAGGAAGACATAGAAGATGAACCCAGAAGAGTTTAACCTTAGAAATCGTCGCGAAACTCGTTAGGAGTTTTTGCGAAGGTAGGTGCGTAAGTGTTACATGTTTGGTAGTCCGTTCTTGCATGGTGATAGTGTTCCAGTCTTGGAACTTGGCCGCACCTAGTTTGGTCTTAGAATCCCCGTTGACAAAAGAATTTTTCGTAGGTAGATTTCTTTTCGTCTTATCTCTTCTGTTTTCTCCTTCCCTGGCAATTTCCCTCTAATAACCTCTTGACCTTCTAGGTTAGAATGAGCTCGGTCGTACCCATTGTCGACCGTGAAAAACAACCCTAACCGCTACGGATAACGAGGATGACCGCAGTTCAGGTAGCCAACCATGACCTCCACAACAACAAAGAGGGTCAGAATATGGAATCAAGTAGCAGATAATGGACATGAGATCGGCCAACGAACCCGTCGCATCAGAAGTACAGACGCGAAGAGCTAACTGAGTTTTCCCCCGGACCTCTACAACACTCAACCATGAACCTCCAAAAAAGGGAAGGGGACAGCTCCTGGACGTATGGCAAAGCCCAGATATTGCAAGGAATAGCCCAAAACCCTGGCAGGATTGCAACAAGGGCAAGTACAAGCCCCAACCGTAACCTAACCAACACCATGGCAGATCAAGCTGAGTAGACTTCCTAAGATCAAAGACCCCCTGAATATCTCCCACCACCCGTACAAGCCATCGAAGCGATGATTGGCTTAAAGATGTAGAAAGGAGCTAAACTTGGTACAATGCACCCCCACTAGAGAAAACCCTCTTCACGGCTCATCAGTTAAGAGGACCAACCGCTGAATGGTGGGAATCGGTATTTTGTGCCGACACATGAAGATGTCGCGCAGGACCTCGAATGGAAAGACTTCGCGGAACGCTTTTCGAGAGCTTCGTACGTCTCGAGAGTATAATCGACATGAAAAAGGATGAATTTAACAACCTCAAGCAAGGGCATAGTAGTATTAACGAATACCTGAACAGTCACGTTCCATAATAAGTTGGCTCGATATGCCCGGAAAAGAAGTAAATACGGACAAGAAGAAAATACAGAAGTTGCTGAAAAGAAAAAAAAGCGAAAATGTGGATTTAAAGACTTCAACTCGTGGCATCATGAGTTCCGACAACATTTCAGCATTAAAACGATCAAATAAGGCTCTAATTGGTAGTAAGAAGCGGATAAAGAAAATAGTGACATAAGGAAATGGAAAGCCTCACAGTTTGGTTTCCAACAAAAGGATGGAACCCTTCGAAGAACCAACCCATAAGAAAGAAACAAGTTAAATAAAAGGCACAAACCCAGTATATGCCCCTACTACTAATAGATTCACTCCTCGCCCATCTACTCCTATGACCCCCCACAAACAAGCGTCAGGTGTTAGCAGTGAGGATAATAGTGGAGGAAGTAACTCCACGACACCCGACAAAACGTACAAACTAGGAGACTCAGCCAAAAGTCGAGTGTGTTCCGTTGCCATCAAATGAAAAGACAATTACTCTCGGAGGCAATGCCCTGACAAGCCAAAGAAGCGGATACAGAATA
>RYFJ01003847.1:0-40133 GCA_003991445.1 Oryza meyeriana var. granulata
AATCTCCCGGCTTACACTGGCCGGGAGGGCGCCACTTATTTGGTGCTTTCTTAGGCGTGTCGCGCTATAGATTATGACTTCTATATCCTATTTGTTCCTCTTCCCGTATCATTCATGTGCAACAATGGCTATCTTGTTGATCTGTGCCTCTTCTTTGCTTCCTTCTTCTGGTTTTGTGTATGCCAATCTTTTATCTCAGTCTTCGGTTTGATGATTCGTGACAAATTTTTTGATGAATGCAAGTGGTGCCCACACTAGCGTGGGATTCTAGATCAGGTAGAAAGATCGGCCGCGACACCGTGCGGGGTGGGTTTTGAGCATAATTATTGGTTCCTACGGCGAGCTAAGCCGCTCATCCCCTATGCCTGCAGACGCTTCTGTCCGCCGAAGGACATTGCCTCTAAGCCCCCGGGCCGCCGGGCGAGCGCATCCCCATCTGCGGCGGTCTGACGCCGCCCAGTAGCGACTCACGATAGCGAGACTCTTGAAGGTGATCTCCACCACATCTTTTTAGTGGTTACACTAGCCTTCTCCGCGCTTTCGGTTTTTCACCCCTTGCTTTTTCGTGTTGTCAGTGCGAAAGAAAAGTGTGCAATTCTCGCTCGCAAGAAATTTTGGATAATAGACGCTCAAGAAGCGTCGCTTATGTATTCTCGGGGCGTAACTTCCTTCTCCCCTGTCACATCAGAGGCAGAAAGAGACTCGGTGCGTAGACAACGGATTATGTGGTGGAAGAGGAAGGAGGAAAGAAGAGCCATGAAAATAGGCCTTATGCAGGGATGTGGCAGGAAGGCACTCGAGGACCAACCTATTATCCTCTGAGGTGACCCAACTGCTCCCACTCCTGCGGCTCGTTTATGTTCAACCTGTGCCTAGCACTGGGACATGCTGCAGCGAGAATCAGAAGCACGATGCCAAATATAATCCGCTTGCATTGACCGATTGAATAGACCTACTAACGGGTCAAATGCTTCTTAGGGGATCTGATCAGTTCAAGAGACCATAACGACTCCAACGATCCAAGGTTGCCACCACACAAAACTTTCAAGAAGGAAGTCTTTAGAGATGTCTACACTCCACCAAGCCCCTTTGCTGATCATAAGTGCATTGTTGTGGAAAGAATAAACAAGACCTCGGACGTTTCAAGTGTTTACCACGATCTTTTCGAGAAGTGGGAATTGAGAAGTCTGTTGCTCATCCATCGGTTATACTCCACTCTTATCCGTCAAGTGGTTTAATTTCCCAGCTATGTTTGCTGAGATTTAATGAATATGACTCTATTGACCTCTCAGACTAAGTAGTGGAATGTGAGCTTAGGAAAGTAATAGTGGTAGGTGGTGGCTGGGCGCCAATCAATCTTAACAGTTTACAACCCTCGGGACGTGGAGGTGCCAGCGAAGGGGTGTCCCTATTGCACAGATTGTATGCGTATTTCTTTGAGGGCGACAGACAAACTCATCGGACTTTAAGAGTCTGAATTGGCTAGCAACCACTTATCTCGTGCCCAATACCTGTGTGCTTATCGAGCTCGAGCGAGCACGCTTAGACCACGATCCTACGACACACAAGTGTTCAGCGCTTTTCAACACCAGATACGTAATCTTATTCAAAAGCGCTATCATAAACTCTGTGCGACCGTCATTCGAGTTCCTACCTTCCCCGTTGACGATGACCAGAATTACGTGCCAGCTGCTGTGGCTTCCATACTCCAAACTTCGGCGCCTGGTATTGTCAGAGCTTCTATTGTCCCAAGGTGTGGCACAAGGATACCATGTCGTAGTATCATGCATGGCAATGGTAATGGGCAAACAGACGGAAGTTTTTATCTGGAAGCATACGCGCGACGGAACTGGCGCGTTTGGGGATATTTGCAGACCTTAATTGTGTCTATGAGAGATGGCCCATGTCAAGAACACCTTAGGCAAGATCCGGTGCGTGAGGCCTACTGGTGGTTATCGGGGCTTCACGTGTACGTTGCCTTCAGAAACACTGTCGAACTGTTATGCTTACAAAAGTGGTGGAAGAATGCGCAATATACATCTCGCCATATCGGGGTCTCGGGCGGACGGCACCGCTATACTCGGCCCTCGACTTCCACCGTCGAGGGCACAATGCTGCCCTAGGTTCTCCGGCGGGGCAGTGCCTTATGAGACGTGGTTGGCCCACAGGTCTTTTGCGCCAGCTGCTCACTCGTCCAATCTCAAGAGCCATTCAGACTTTGATGATTATCCGCCTCTCGGCCTCCCGCCACGGGTTGCCTCACGTGACGCTCTGGGGCAGTCGGCTTCTCTTCAATAGCATATTTTTGGGGAGCACCAGCCACTCCGGAGTATTTCAATCCGGTCCATGGGAGCGCCATCTGGTCAGATGCCGCCGGGATAATGACAACTTCACCTCCGTTTGATTACCCCGAGGAGTTAGAGAGAGCATCACTCGAGTGAGAAGTGCAAAGGACGGGCTACTCAGAGGCCGAGGCTAGCTATACGGTTGGAACTGACCGCAAAATTTGCTTTCCTTGATCTAGTAGCTGACCAGGTGGCCGGAGATGGATGGTTTTGGGGAGTGTATTGTATGCCGCACTGTATCGAGACTCTACATGCAGTCCCTGACTATTGCTCTACATCCGGACTCGACTGGATCCACGCTCCCTACAGGAGCCCGCCATATCCTCAGCCCGCCTCATTGGGGCTCCACGGAGGGATTCGCAACCGGACCCCGCGAATGAGTCTGACGGTGGTGTCTAAACCTAGGACGTCATTGCCTAACTTTGTCTCTTAGGATAAATCGCCTGCCCCACACGCGTATAGTTGAAGATCTCCTCGCATACTCATTCGAGTTCCTCTTGTGTACGGTGGCAGTTTATTGCCTAAGCTGCCGAGCGACGACTATCCTAGATTCTGTATAACTGGCGGTCGTGCCCGATTGAGTCTTTACTCTCTAGAACGTATGTGAAACTGTGAAGATTATCTACACAGGTGGATTCTGTTGAGAATTGAGATTTCTTAGTAGTGAACTCCCACCGCCTCTAGAATTGCTATTAGAATTGCATGGAAATGGAGTCATAGGCTGACACTCACTCGATCAAGTAGCGCCTCGCGACCGCTGAGTGTGTTGGGAATCTCGTTTCGCACGTCCATGCACATCGCTTTGATGGAGGGAGTCCTATTGTCGTGAGTGCATCCTCCATATGCCTTCGTCGTAGGTCGAACTTCATTTAAATTTTGCTTATAAATGTGTGGTGTTTGTCATTAATGTAAACCAAAAGTGTGGGAGAATCAATCTTTGAATCTGCCATTAGTAAGCCTCCCCCCATATAGATTTGATTCCTCTATGTTAATTAGTGATGTGTGACATAGTCAGCCCGCAAACAAGAATAAAGGACCAGAGAGTGCGATTATCAAAAATGGTTCCCGGCCAAATCCCCATATCTCAGAGGATATAGGATGTCGTGCGTTCCAACCCCCTGCCAGACAAGAATTCATGAGTCACCCGGTGTTCCAAATCGCTTACACAGACTTATCGCACACAACAACTAACTCTCTTCAGCCATTGTCGGCGAACACTAGTTTCAGGTGAAGAGCGCCACACGGTCCGACCCGGACTCACGAGCACGGTACTCTATTCATTTAACGCTTGGTTCGTAGTTAACTGGGCCGTACTGTTTCACGGAGCGGCCCGGCCGGTCCGATCAGGAGGCACCTGCATCACAATCCCCAGGAGGTTCTCGGATGAGAACTGGTCTGACGGGCTAGGACAGCCTGGGCCGACGTTCAGATCGGCTGAGTCAAAGCGCAGAACTATAAGATGACTATAAAGGAAAACTTGGATGTGAGTTCATCCAAGCATGCATGACCTAGTGCGCGTGGGCTTGTGCCGTCTTGGGATGGTAAATTTTGTCACTACAAAGAGATTCTTCCTATCGCCTAGGATCTACGACACCTTTCAAACCTAAGCACAAGTAAGGACATTGTTTTAGTAGTATAGACATCTTTCTGATAAGTATAAGATTAGAGACATAATTGCTTCATAATATAAGAAAGAAAAGAAGTAGCTTACTCTAAGGTTCCTGAGATTTCGTGCCCGTGTTATCTTGGCTCGCTGAGCTCTACTCTTGTTGGCATTAATTATTCTCGGCTACTTGTTGATGTTGGATCTCATTACCTCTCAGTAGCTTCTGAGTATGCTTATCTCTTTAGAATTCCTCATCACCGCTGCCCTGCCGGGACCTGAGCTCCGGGGCGCAGCTACTCCAGGCCACGGAAGGGAGACCTTACGCGCTAACGGCCGATTCATGGCCTGCTGGGCTCGGGAGCCAGACGGCGCCAGGGTACTCGGGTCCCTGGGCCCGGGGAACCAGAAAGAAAAAGAAAAACACCCACGACTTATCCGGGCGCGGCGATGTCCAAGTCGGACTATATAATATGTTCAGGTGTGTCATCCAGTACACAGCTCCCTGTGGCATGTGGACCTACTTTTGTAATTAGGTGACATAAGGATAACATAAATAACCACTAAGTAGTGTAAGATCCACAATTAGTGAGCTAGTCATCAAATTGATCGAATATAATTTTCCTATCGTCAAAATAAGATGAGGCCTATGGATAGACTGTTCAAAACCCGTCGTTCACACTGTAGCCTGTTAACGCTCGTCGCGGAGGACCGATCCGCGAAAGACGTCGTACCGGCTGTCAGCTGGCTCGAGAATTCGCTTCTCACCGTCGTCAGACAGGACCCCGGGAGGCACTAAACGGGGCCCGAACCATCTGCGGATCGTGCGGTCCCAGGATCCCGTGGCGCCCCCCACCGGTCGAAGGAGAACCTGGCCACTGTCGCAGCGGGCGTCGCCACGGACCTTCCGAGCCTCTCTCTTCCCGCCTCTGTATCACGGACTGATCAAAAACAGGAGATTCTGCGTTTCGCCAACTCGAGCACACTGGGGGTAAGTCAAAGGAAAACTTCCGACGCTGTGGCTTCGACGAGGCTTGAGTAGAAACGACTAGCACACGTTAAGACTGCTTACGAACGTAATGAAATTATCCATCCAACAACGAAGTACAAATGGCACATGAAACGTTTCTAGTATATCGTTATTGAAACATGTCTAGGGTATTGTCAACGGATATCCAACTAAGATTTATCGCCAAACAGCGTGTCTACTGATATCAGCGCTGGGTACTTCCCTTTTTTCTCCGCAGCCTCCAGCTCCGTCCGGCCCAGCTTCCTTTGCACACAGTGCTGGCCCCTCTCCCGCTTTCGCCTCTCCTTCTCTCTCGCTGCACGGGCCTCACGGTTTCCTTCTCCTGCCTGTTCTCCTGGCACCCTCCTTCTCCTCCTTCCTCTTCTGCTCAGCCCAGCTCCCACTCTTTTGCGCGCGCCAACTACGAACGTTCGCATCGCGCTCCCTGTTCCACCTTCTTTTAAACTGCAAAGAAACTTGCGTCCTGTGGATGGATCTCCGTATTCTATCCACTGCACAACAAGTCGCACAGAGGCAGAGGAGGCCTTCGGTGCCTTGACATATCACAAATTTGATTTGTGTAGCCTTAAAAGTTCAATATTTCATAGCTACAAGATAATTCGTATTACCTCCACTGGCCTCTTCGCCGTTGTCCCTTCTTCCCTTGTGTCTTCAGGCTTGCTCCGGAGAGTATATGCATAATTAGCCACACATCAATATCTTTCGCAGTATGTGTAATCCTTCTCACTTATGCACTTGCAATTATCTCATACCAACACTCGGTGCGCTCGACTGGGCACGTCAATCGAACGGTCATAGAGTGACTGGACATACCGTGCATCCATAGCAACCTATATTATACAAATAAATGCAAGTTATAACTCGCGTAGGCCAAAAATACTTATTTACTCCAACTACATCCTAGGGATATACTACACATGACTACAAAAAATAAATGTCATCCGTCCTCCATTTCCATCTCCTAGTTTTCGTCGAACTAGTGCTACTCATCTAGTAAAAAACCTAACCGTGAACTCTCTCTTATGCGCCCTGAATCAATGTCCTTAGCCGTTATTGCTCAACTTCAATAGATCTACCACCTTATGGACCAAACCTAACATTTACTTACCTGTGAAAAAGTAGAACAATACTACACATACTAAGTTGATGAATAGAAATTGAAAAATTTCAAAAACGCATAAAAATATTACCTGTAGGAAGAATCCGTAAACTGGCAGGGACTTCGCCGCTTTCGTTCCTTAGCTCTAGGCTCGTCTCTTTTCTATTTTTCTGTTATTTTTGAACGTGAATTTTATGAATTTTTTGGATGCTGGGAGGGTTTTATAGCGACAGGCACGTAAAAAAGCCCTTTGGGAGAACGATTTTTTTGATTAAATGGGCCAACTTGCAGGTAGCCCCCCGGTCGCTGAAAAATTGCCCTCTAGAGGGCGCAAGGGGCCGCCTGTAAAATTCGGCCGCGGGTCCGCCGCGGCCGGCGTTTTTGCAGGCGGCCCCTTGTCGCCCTCCTAAGAGGGCGGTTTTTCGGCGTCCAGGGGCCGCCTGTAAAATGGCCGGGCGCCGCGGCCGGTGGTTTGCAGGCGGCCCCCTTGTCGCCCTCCTAGAGGGCGGTTTTTCGGTGGCCAGGGGGCCGCCTGTAAAACTGCTGACGTGTGCAGTCGTCGGGCCGCCCAGCCTACGGCCGTGAGCCACGTCACCAAATCGCCCTCTAGGAGGGCGATTTTATAAAAAAGCACTCCCAGAGGACGTTAGGAGTATATTTTTGTAAAGTTTTCAAACGAAAATGTATTATGTAAATATTTTATTAAAAAAATATAGAAATAAAAAAATTCTCTCTCTTCGCCATCACTGGCGCCAAAAAGCTCGCGCCCGCTTCCCGGTGGGACCACACAATCTCGGAGACGGTGGTTCGTTCGCCTTCGCGCACATTACGCGCGGCGATGGCGGGGGCGTCGGGATGCGGCCAAAATCGGAAAATGGACCACTCCATGATACAGTTCGCTTTGGGCCGAATCTGCATGGGCCTCGTCTTCACGGCACAAACCACAAAGGCTTGCTTCGTGTGAATTTTACTGTTAATAATTTAATTAGTTTTTTTAATTTACAAAACTAAATTTTAATTTTTTTTTTGTAGAAAGCGAGAAGAACCGAAATACACTCTTGCCGCCGTTGCCAGAGTGTGACGGATTTAAAAACCGACCGTGGCCTAGGGCGGCAAATGCTGGGGCCACGGCGGCGTCACCAGGCCATGACGGCGGCCCACGGCGTCAGCGGGCCGGCCACGTGGCATTGCACCCTGGGCCACGCAGCGAATGGACTCTAGGTAGGGCCGAACGCAAAAATGCATTCGCGTTGAAAATTTTCTTGCTAATTTTCCTGCCTTATTTTCTTGCTAATTTTTAACCCCAAAAATTTTGAAAATTTATTTCTCAAAATTAGATTCTTAAATTTTATTTATTGTGCCATTGCATTTATTGGGTCGATATTAAAAAAAACCAAATATCATAGATTGTTCACGTCGTGAAGAAAACTTGTCAAACTGAGGGTATTTCCGAATCGCCACTCGCATTCCACTCCTCGTATGTCCGGATCGGCACTCGCAATCCACTCCTCCCCGTCTTTCACCTACACGCTTCAGAAAATTTAATTTTAATCGTGGTTTAGGGTATGTTTTTTGAAGTTTTTTTTTATAATCCGACGATGGTGGGCGTTGGTTTGTAAAATCGTACTGATCATTTTTTCAAGTTCATTTTCGCTAATACTTAATTAATGGCATGGTAATAGGCCGGTCCGTTTTATGTGAGGGGCTTAGGACCCCCAGGCGAACAGAATGTTAGGGCCTATGAATTTTTTCCTAAATTTTTGCGCAATGTACGTACTGAATGATTTTTAATTCAACATTGGGAGACGATATATTGTATTATTCGTGATCCACTCGGTCGATACTTAACGCAGTGCACGTACAATAGCATAGTGATATTAGCTAGATGCGAGCCGTTCGCATTGCGGCATGATGAATGCGACACCCATAGTACGAAATACAACAACGGATACAACTTGTGAGCAGTACAATGTATCCGCTCGTTCTAGTCACTGGTTCCTAGAAAAGCGGGCGATTCGTTCATGGGCGTTCATGTGAGCAGTACAACGCAGTACAGGACGGAGTACCGTTGTAAATATTTGTGAAAGGTCAGATCTGAAGGGTGGGATCGATCCTAGAGGGGGTGAATATGGACATGAAAAATTTGAACTATAGCGGAAGCAATCTGCAAACAACGGATATTCCGTAATAGTATGACAGAATATCCGTTTGATCGGAATTTCCGGTAAACTTTAACGAAAGTTCCGTTTAAGGTTGTTAGCAGAGAGGCACAATGGAATTTACGCTCAAGATCAACGGAAGTTCCATTAAAGTTGGAAAACAGAAAAATTCAACCTCAGAACTGAACCTCAGAAATGACAATTACATTTTACCGATACAACAAGTTATGCAAGACCTATAAATAAATAAATACAACAATAGCCCCTAGTCCGTACGCCTCCTCGTCCTCCTAGGCTATGCTCCCACGTGTCCGTGCGAGTACGTCAGGCGGTCTGCCGCTACCCCACGGGTGGCTCAGACTGCCTGAGCAGTAGGGGAAGCACCGGCGTCGTGCGGCTGTGTATCCGTGCACCTCTGAGCTGTGACGACCCGATCACGTCCAACTCCGGAACAAGGTCGTCCTCGGTAGAGATCCAAGCAGAGGTGGTCTGGGCAGATCCCCGCCCAGTGTCCCCCAGGTGGTGGTGAGATCCGCCGCGTGGGGCTGGTAAAGAAAAGTTCGCGTCAGCCGAATAAAAAGTGCAGTTAGTTATGGAGAATATGTTCGAACCTGACGTACCTGACAAACCTCGCCCGATCGTGGATGCTGCCGTCCTCGATCCTCCGGCGGTACCGAAAGGACTTGCTCCCCACGACGTACTGGCCCCTGCAAAACCCGCTGCTCCTGCCGATGTCCCTTCACCATGGGGACCTCGCATATGTATCTGCATCGGCGGGGCTGCATCGGAACGGCGACAAGTCAGAGCACGGACGACCAAGCGCATCGTGTTGCGCATCCGGTCGAACGTGATCGTCTTCTCCTGCTCCATGAGAGGGATGCCAGCCTCAAGGCGCTGGCACAGTAGGCCGAGCTCCGTATCGACCTGCCTAGCATCGTCCGCCTGTTCAGCAGGACATGCGTGGTTAGTTGCGCGTGGTAACTACCGTTGAAAATAGTATGAAAACCATTAACTCACTGCGCGGAAGTAGTCCTGGTCGCGGTGTGTCGGGTATGCGTCTCGCACCCCCGCGACGTGCGCCTGTGGAGCCCCGGGAGTGAACGTCACCCGTAGTCTGGTACGGGGCTGGTACCAGGAAAGGTACTACTCGAACATGTCGGCTGTGTGGGGGTGGATCTCTGTGATGACGTCCTCCGTGGCTATGCCCCAGTCGTTGATGTACTCGATGACGGTGGGTCTCCACAACCTACCGGCGGCCTGGCCACGCCGATTTAACCTGCAGAGCACAACCGGTGACACAATGCATAATAATACGGAATATTCATTTCCACACATACCTGTGAACGTGTTGCGGTACGGCCTGGAGTTGTGGATGGCTGAAGGTCTGGCGCATACCGAACTGCCGCATCACACGCTGCGGGCAGTGCGGCTCGACAGAAATGTCGAACAGCATCGGCGTCATCGTCAGCCAGTACGCCTGGTCCCTGGTGCAGAGGGACGACAGCCCAAGCGGCGCATGCACCATCACCGCCTCGGCGCTGTACGGCTCCCAGACAACGTCGTCGTTCGTGATCCTGTCGAACTCCATGACGAAGTCTGGGTACAACTTTTGCACCTGCACGTGAGCGTACTGACGCTATAAACAGGTAAAGAGTTCTCGTTAGTCCAAGTAACATAAAAAACCGAGACGGTTCTAACACCGAACATACCTCACAACGACACCACACCGTCCCCATCGTTGGATAGTCCTCCGATGGGACATCCACGTATAGGATCGGCTCGTACGGACTGTGGTCCACCACGGGGCGGCCGATCGCGAACCGCTCTGCCGCCCAGAGCTGTAGGAGGAGTGGACAACCTGTGAAGACCGCTTCTGGGTCGGTCTTCCTGCAGCGTCGCACAGACCCCTGTACGTGGCGGCAAGGACTGCTGATCCCCAACTGTATTGGGGAACGGCACTATCCTCGGCGTCGGCTATCTCCCTCGCGTAAGAAATCAAACCCTTGTCGACTGCGTGGCCGTGCGAGTTGGTGAACATCACCCACCCGAATAGCCACAACAGGTACGCCTCCAGGGTCCTCTGCAGTGAGTACACGTCGGCCTCCGGGTCTAGCTGATCAGACTGCAGTAACATATAAGGAAGTTGACAATGTAATTCTCGTACGGACTGAAGGACAAACATAAAACAATAAGAAAGCATTCTTACCGTGTAGCTCAGTACCCAAGCCTGAGGGGGGCCCGTATGCGTGTACGGGGAGATCTCGCCGACGAGGGGAAGCCCCGGAGCACGGTGAACTGGGGCGAACCGCTGCAGGATGTCGTCTCGCCATGCCTGGAGCCCATCAACTGGGCCCACTAGATCGCCGGCTAGAGGCAGCCCAAGGAGGAGGATGACGTCCTACAGCGTGGGGGCCATCTCACCGCATGGGAGGTGGAAGGTGTGCGTCTCCGGTCTCCACCGGTCCACAAGAGCTGTGATCAGCGACCGGTCGATACCCCACTTCTTCGGCGGGTCATTCGGGTCCACTGCGGCTGCTACCAGCCTTCACAGCGGCAGAAGGCCTGCCTCCCGCAACCTGACAATCAAAACAAAGCAGGTTAGTAAGTTCATATATACAGCTTCACAGTACAACGTTCGTACGTACCTAGTTGTCAACCGAGGGTCCACGGGAAGGAGTCGCCTAGAAGGTCGAGGACGTAAGGTACCGAGCTGGAGGTTCTGCACCGCCGAGAGAAACGACCGATGGGTCTGATCGGTGGCATGATCCAGCAGCTCAGGCGTCTGGTAGTCCATACCTACAAGAAAAAAGAAGCAGAACGGATTAGCTCAATTAAACACAGTGCATTATAGTCAGAAAATTAACAGACAGCAAAGTACTTTTAAAAGGCCAGCACTGGCAAAGTGAAAACAAAGATCACATTTCAACAGACGATAATAGATATGACACACCGATCTGGCCCACACTAAAACGAAAATCAGATAGCAATACATGCAGATTGGTACACATTACAGGGAGATTACATCAGCACAGGATTTGCTGAAGGATGCTCTGCCCAGGATTTGCTAACGATGGAAAAGTTTTGATTTCGGAGTAGCTGCCAGGATTCCTCGCACAGATGGTTTCCAGTAGGTGAGGCAAATTATTGTACGAGGCTTCAAAACTGCCGAATCTCCTTTCAATTATCTTCTGTTTGGCCCTCCATGCCTTGGCATATGTAATGGTGTATTTGTACTTCTCCTCGATGCGCCTGATAATTGACTTAGGCTCAAATCGGAGGTTCTCCACAACAGCATAATACAGTTCTGAAGCGATGAATACATATGATATGTTCCTGTGGTACTTCTGAACACCCGGAAGATGTCAGTTGTGCTCCGTCATGATTGACACGGACCAATAGTCGTCATATTTCTTCCTGGATGCGTACATCCTCCATGGACATCCATCGCTTGAACTTGTACATTTTACTTCGTACACTGATCTGTTGGACTTTGATACCTAGAACTCCCTCCCAAGTGACACGGCCCACGTCTTCACAGCCTCTGTCAACTGTACTTTTTCGGCGTACTTAGCGCCTTGCACCACTTCATTCTGCCGATACTCCCATGGTATGGTGTGCCCCTTTGAGACAACGAGTCCGGAGAAGTCCTCGTTGTCCCATTCTGCCGGGTATATATTGTCCTCCGAAAAATCATCATCCTCCATATGCTCAGGTTTTGAGTCTTCAATTTCCATCTCCTGTACTAGACCTAGGTGTCTCTCCCCTTCATCTGCAAACCCCCCCGGTCCCATGTCTTCTTGGCCTCCTTCCTCTCCGGCACCCTCGTCTTCTGTCTTATTTTGCTCCCCTGTTTCATCGGGCTCTTCCGCTGTACTTGGACCAGCCTGATCAATGCTGACCCTGTCATACACTACCACTAGGATGCTAGGTGCCCATCCTCGCTGTAGTGCACTCTCCACAAAAAATAACTAGCTGGCCGTCGAATCTATTGGCATCAATTCCTACCAAAAACCTTCCACAGCTCAGCTAACCAGTGCGTACACTGTAATTGTATTTACTTAAGGATCTACTCCGAATCTCCTCATTAACCAATTGTAAACTCCAGGAAAACTTCTCTCAGCTGGAGCTATAATTCCCTTTTGTGCTACGTTGAACTCCGATAAATCTACCCCATATTGTCCTTCTCTGGCATTTCCTTCACCGTGATATATCGCGAATACAACTCTATTTGCCATTTCTGTTGACAAAAAAGATTTTCACTACAGTTATTAATCTATACTAATCAATATTCGTTTCATAAAAAGGCTATAGGTATGAGTCAAACTATTACTGTTTCTATATTTTACAAATTAACCTAGCGGCGCTAATAAAGTTATACGCTAGGTTTATCTAACGTATCGAAATGACGTATACCAACGATGGCCATGGCGGAGCATATTTATTTCTAAAATATCTACAATTTACTACCTGTCCGCTATGTTCTTCTAGTACGGTCAAATAAATTTAACACTAACGATGGTTATGCCAAACCGCTAATATTTTCATACTATATCGAGTATTACACTACGCGTCTAGTACTAATTAACACTTGTCTAAAAAATTGACTACATAACGGAGGGAGAGCAAAAAATACCTGGGTTCGGCTCAAAAATCCGCGAGGGCTTCGCCGCTGTACTGCTCCTCCTTTGCCTCAGCTCTATCGGACGAACGCTGGAGGCGAAAGAGGAAAATGACGCGCCGGCGAGGGCGCGAAGGGGTTTTATAGGGGAGGGCCCTCCCTCCCCCAGGGCGGCGAATACAAATTTGCATTCTGCCCTCTGCAGTTCTGCCGGTCTCACGGGGGGCTTGTGAGGCATTCGCCGGCCTAGGCCACGGCAGCAAGCCCATGTGGTCCCCCTGGCTAACGGCGGCCCACGCCGTCACGGCCCACTGACGGCCAGGCCATTTACCGCCCTGGGCCACGGCGGTTTTTAAATACCGTCCTGGCCCACGGCGGGAAAAGGGTATTTCTGAAAAAAAAAATTTATAAATAGTTTTATAAATTAAAAAAAATTAAATTATTAACAGTAAAAAACCTGCTTCGTGGCGTGGCGTGGCGTGACAGCAAGCAGCCGAACCGAGTCGACTAGTACTACATGCCTTCGGACCTTCCCGTAGCTTCGTTCCTTCCCCTGGTGCACTGCATCTCTCGCTCTCTTCTTCTCGGTTCAAAGCTTCGAGTCAGAAAGAGACCCCGCTGCGAACTCCAAAGTCGACTCCCCCTCTGCGCACGCGCCGAATCCCCCACAGCCCAAGGCAGGGAGGGAGGGAGCTTCCTCTCCCCGTCTTCGTCTTCCTCCTGATCCCGGAACATCTCCGGGACCGACCGGGGCCCCAGGCCCCAGGGTACGTGCAAGCGTTCCCTTCTTTGCTTTTTCCTTTTGTTGGTCTAAGTCCAATTTGGCGCCGATCGAGCGGGATTTCTGCACTCGCTCCGGTGAGATCGTCGAATCGTCGTAGGAGGGATACGGTTTGAAGTTCGGGGGAGGAACCTGTCGGCGTTGGCGCATTCTGGGATGAGGAGACTTGGTTGGCGTGGTTGGGGAATTGGGAAGGTAGCTCGTTTCGTGCTGATGAGCCCCGGGTTTACGTCTTAGGTCTTGTGTAGCCTTCTGGCTGTCTGCAAATTTGTTAATTTTTAGGTTTTGCTTTATATTCAAAATAAGGGGGCGTGGAAGCTTCTGAAAAACTGGAGTTTGCAAGGTTTTGTAAAGCGGTAAACCGAAATTTGACAGTTTGTTCACCTCAAAGAATCTGTGGTTGTCTAATTCTCTGCAAGGGGATAAAATTGGCAATTCAAATCACTAGCTATGAGACTTCCGTTGGATGCTTACACATGAAGGCATAATAATGTGATGATAGTAGAACATTCGTGTTGCTATATTTCATTTGTGCGTTGTTTATTTTGTTATGTTGTTTTTTTTAAAGAACGCACAAATTTTACTTGTTGTTACATTAACAATTCTTCTACATATGTGTGCCCTTTTTTAAGATTACAAGTACTTCATGTCAATGACCAATCTAAGGAGGCGGCTCCATCATGGAGATGTTGATGGAAGGAAGAATGAGCATGTTGACATATCCCACATAGATTCCCTCAACGAACCTTTACTAGAGAAATCTAGCTCTGATAGTGGTGGATCAGAGGTTAGGCCTTTCTTATCATAATTTTATTAACCCTTGCTACTACATTTTAGACCAACACAGAATTGAATATCCTTTTCGAAGGTATTGACATTTTTTCCGCCTTCTGAAGGTATATGATCCCAAAAGGCAAGACTTATGGGATGATGACAGAAAGAAGGAACAGCTACACTGGTCATTTCTTTTCTCAAATTTGATTGCGCAATGGGCACAATGGTTAGGTACTGTTCACTAGCGACATTAACAAATAAGTTTTGTCCACACTTGACACTAGTGAACTTCTATTGTTCATTTACGTTTCCTGGTCTTCTACTTTTTGAGCATATGTGATGAGAGTTACAGATTAATCCTTAATAAGTATAACCTCGGTATTGGTAACAGCTTTAGTAAGTAGTTTATGTAAGCTACCTACTGACACCATCTTTCAGACTTGACATTCTAGGCTAATGTGCCTATATTCTCATACACAATATGTCTATGATTTTGTCTCATACAAGCATAATACTCTTGAATTTGGTAACAAGTAACCTTTGGTAGTCCGGTTGTCAGACCGATTTAATGCACATAGGTTTAGTTTCTGTTGTTGTATTTGCCAATTCAGTACTTTGTATAATTGTTGGTTTTGTGCTTTAACATGAATTTAAGAATAGTGAATGCAGCCGTCATCTTGTCTTAGCTCTTTTAGAACCTTTAGTTCTAAAAGTCTTATCTTCATATGCTGCTGTCATCATTTCGGAAGTACAGCAAAAACATTCTTGTGGGTTGGTAAAATTGACTAAGAAGAATAACTGTTGTCAAATTGAAGTAATTTTGCTAATTTGGATATCTGTATCATATTATTGACTATGTTTCTTCTTTTGAAAACCATGCAAATAAACTGTTGATGTAGTGATGTTCACTTGGCATAAGAAATCATATGAATGGGAGTAGTACCTTTTCCATTCTGGAAGCCCATGTTGCTTTTTTTTTTTACTTCTGATTCATTACAAGGGTAGTGTTGTGCCATGTTGCAACTATGTCACGATGTATTCCTTAGGGCTTTAAAGAATAGTGATTCCCCTTTTGCTGTTTTATGTGCAGCAAATATTATTGTTAGCTCTGGATCACTATTTGGTAGATTGTTTCCCTTTTCGATGGACAGCCAGAACAGCAGTCCAGTGTATCTTAGTCCTTTGCAGGTAATGTATTGAGAAAAGGTTATAATATAATGGTCATGTCGGAATTGATGAAGTTCTGAACCTTAATGTATATATATTTTTCTTTCAGGAAGATAGACTGAATACTTTAAGGTCTAGATTGCAAATACCTTTTGATGGCTCCCGCATTGAACACCAAGTATGTAAACCTATTTCAATAGCTTACGTCCAATTATTTTTATGTGGCCACAAGTAACCCTCTCATGCAAGCACAAGATATTTTTCATTATTGTTACTAGGATGCCTTGAGACAACTTTGGAGGTTAGCATACCCCAATCGTGACATTCCTCCACTGCAATCAGAATTATGGAAGGAGATGGGTTGGCAAGGCACTGATCCATCGACTGACTTCAGGTATTCCATTTATATTTTGGACTATATTCCTTTCTGCTGCAGTTGAACTCAGTTAACAAGGCCATCTAATGATGATATTGTCCACACAGGGGTGGAGGATTCATATCATTGGAGAACCTCATCTTTTTCGCTAGGAACTACCCTGTAAGTACCTTCAATCTGAAATTCTGATAAGACTTGTTAATGCCATAATTCGGGAGATTTAATATTTCGCCACTCCACAAAATGGGCTTCTACAGGGTTCCTTTCAGGCGCTTCTGAACAAAGTACAAGGGCAGAGAGCAGACTGGGAGTACCCTTTTGCTGTTGCTGGGATCAACATTTCATTTGTGCTGATCCAAATGTTGGATCTACAGTCAAGTAATATCCCAGTTTCCACTTTCCAAAAATCGCCTTCGCACTATGGTTGGTTTGGTTCCCATTCCCTGGGTTTAACTCTCTTCGAACTGTGCAGGTGTTCCATCTTCAAAGTCAGGTGTTCGTTTTGTAGAACTACTTGGACGGGATGAGAATGCATTTGATCACCTCTACTGCGTGGCCTTTCGGCTGCTCGATGCTCAGTGGCTTGTGAAACGCGCTTCTTACATGGAGTTCAATGTAAGCCTGCGTGCATACAGAGTTAGCTTCAGTATCTCTGATCTAATCAATGTTTTGCTTATCTGCTCGTTTTCGTTATGCCAGGAGGTATTGAAATCTACAAGAACTCAGTTAGAGCGTGAACTAGTCCTAGAGGATGTATTGGAGGTGAAGGACCTTCCGTCTTACACAATGCTGGACAAATAAACCAAATAAATAATACCGAATTGTTACGTTTTGGTCCGGAGATGCAACTGATTTATGTTGGCGGGATCTTTTGTTGTCTGAGCATCTGAGAGCATATCTATCCTTTTCTTGTTCGAGAGGAAAATTCAGGCTTATGTACATAGTGTTCATTTTCTGTAACTTCTAACTGCCATTTCAAGACAATAATAAGCATCAAATTGAGCGCACTCTGTACTGTTAGCGCGCTCTCCCGTCCCAAGTAGAAATCTTTTTTGTTTATCTATGCTATTCCCTCCAACCGTATCGTAAGACGTTTTTATTTAACTTTGTTTAAAGTTAAAATTTTCAAGTTTGACCAAATTTATAGAAAATATATATTAATAAATGTACAATTGAATATATTATATATTTTTATAATAGTTTTAGTAAATGTACAATTTAATATATTATATATTTTTATAATGTATTTGTTTCGTGTTGAAAATCTTGCTATTTTTTTTTATAAACTAGCATATTGTACGTGCGTTGCAACGGGAAGAAAAGATGAAAAAGTTTAGGAAAAAAAGAGTGTAGTCTACATATGGCTGACTGAGGCAGCGGTGTAGTTGTTTAATGGTAGAGGGAGCAGTAACACGCTAAACTCTAGCCAGAGAGAGTGAGAGAGGAGGAGATTTTCTTAGAGATAAAAAATAAAAAATTAAGTATCTAGTATAATAATCCGATTATGCATGTAATAAACAAAATTTTTATGATTTTCCTAAACCATTTTGATGCACTCTCAAAACATGGTTATATAAATACTGGTCACCCAAAATATCGGTAGGTGGTGGTGGTTTTTGAACAAACATTTGAATGAAAAACTAATCATAGGCATTGATGAGGACATCACCGGCATAGATATGACCATGTTAACCACTTCTAAACCAAAGGTGCAACCACTCTATATGCGACTTATCATTGATGCATTTGATGAATTGGTGCTGCACTATAAAGTGTGTTTATTTTTATTTTCAGAATTACTTACATGGATCAAGGGAAGATGTGATTGCATATGGAAAGCATGGAAGGTTAATGAAGTTGATTGGGGACCAAATCTAAGTATTCCTAAAGTCCTCCACCAGGCCACCACGTCACTTTTGGCCCAAGGAAAGAAGGAGTCCAAATTCAACACGTTTTGGAAGTTGGATTCGGACTGCAGGACAGTACCAACTTGCCACGGCTGCCACGACTTCATATGGACTCCGATTGGGGCGTTCTTGTACTTCATGGAAAGCTTATGAAGTCTACTTTCCAACGGATCCAACCTCATCTTCAAATTCCATCCGAGCTGGCCGCAATCATCAAAACAATCCACGTTGGTTCCTGAGTCCGAGTCAAACGGGTGCTGCGCCATCCCCACTTGGGCCCATGGGCCTTGTAACCCTAGGCGGACGTCCCTCCCTGGTCGTATCCCTATTTAAGAGCTGCCGCCTCCCTTGTTACGACTTGGATTTCGTTGAGTTTAGGTTTAGCCCTTGTGCAAACTTCTGTTCTTCAGTTGTGTCGGACGACCACCTGTCAAGACAGCTTCGTGATCCCAACATTGTGTTCGCAATACAATTTATGCTTCATTCATATTCCAATATCAGATTGCCTACGTCCTATTCTTGCTAGTTCTTCGATTGCTCGCAGGGATTGAACCTCGTGTTCAGGTTGATCGCGCCGCCAGCGGGATCAATAACATCTCGGAGTTGGTTCAGCGATTGCTAAGGCGCAAGCGACGTCGTGCGTTTGTAGTCGGATTGCCAGGGTCATCTCCACCCACAAATCGATAGCTATCAACTCATCGAAAGATCGGGCACCTCAGTCTCCATCAAGTGGTATCAGAGCTCAAGGTTGCTCGGTGAGATTTTCAGTTTTCCATAAATTAGATTGTTTTTCCTTACCTAGAGTACACAAAAAAAAATATAGCAGTAGATCAATCTATCCGAACCAGTTTGAGCCTCGCAATTTGTCTTTTCAGTACTTTGCATTGTTGAACCTTCGGTTGCATCGTCGTGTCCTGTGCTGGTCTTAGCGTTTAGTCCTGTAGAGTTTCGAGTTCTGGTCACGTTTTTGGTCTCACCGTAGAGTTAGTTGGTTTCGTCTACATCTAGGACTTCAGCAAGGTGTGTGTAAGAAAAAAAAAAGAAAGAAAAAGAAAAAAAAAAGTGTAACTTTTGCATACGACCTCCGATTGAGGCGTTTCTTGATCCGTTGGAAAGAGAACGGGAAGTTAGAGCGAGAAAAAAAAAGAAGTCTGGAAAATCAGGTGTTTTCAGATCCGCGTGAACCTCCAGGCACACGCGCGGCAGCTTCGACCCCAAAAAAAAACGTCGTTTAGGCCCTCAAAACAGGCCCGCAAGCCGAGGAAAAATCAAGTTTCTCAGAATCTGCTCAAAATTAACAGGAACCTTCTACAGGTGTTTCTAAGGCTCCCCGTGCAGACGGCATCCTTTTTTCGAGCCCCTGAACTCAGTGTACAACGTCATCTAGTTTACTCCTGCGCGGTGTACCCGTTTGTGTTCTAGGCTCGCGTCTCTAGTACTGTACGGTCTAGCCTAGGACCAGCATTAACCGGCGTTGAACGATTTTTCAGCTTGCATTTGCTGATTTGATTATTGCTACTCCTTGCTACCATACTTGAGCCTTCCCAGCTACACCTTTCTACACCGGACAGACTAAGCTGCACCTGGCAATCGCTCCATCCAATCTTTGCAGATCCATTGTCGTCGCTGGTTGCCGATCACCACTGTGTGCTTGGTAAGAATTGGTAAGAATTCGACAAAAGTTTGAGTGAAGATATAGTGTGCCACCACCTATTTGCTTTAGTTGGTAGACATTTTCTTGTGAATTTGTGCTGCTGTCCACTAACCATGACAGGTTTGGAGAGACACATGAGAGCTGGTAGCTTGCATCATGGCTGTTCACGACCTCGACATCATATGGGAGCACATCCACTAGAGGTACATGATGACATTCTAACTGAGATCAGTGGTACTCTACCATCTTTTGAGGGACATTTTGACCCTCATGCATACATTGATTGGGAGCTTAAGGTAGATGCAGAATTTGATAAGTATGACATCTCTGAAGATCAAATGGTTTTTGCTGCCTCTAATGCTTTAACAAAAAGTGCTTGGTACGAATGGAAACATATTTGTAGGCACAACAAAGTTCCACAAACTTGGAATGATTTCAAAATGCTTTTTCGAGATGCATATATTCCTGCATATTATGTAAATCATTTGCTTAACAAACTTGAGAAACTAAAACAGGGTAGTAGAACTGTGAAACAATACTATCATGATTTTAAGATTTGTATCATGTTTGGTGGGTTAGATGAATGCATGGAAGATGTTATGAGTAGGTTCATGAGAGGGCTCAATTCTGAAATTCAAACCTTGCTTGTTAACGAAACATATAGACATATCTCCCACTTATTTTGTCTTGCTCTCATTGCTGAAAAGGAGATTCTAGTATATGTGAATAATTGCAATAATGATGTGACCCATAATGTACAAAATTTGTCCACTCTACATGCTAGTCAAGAGCAACCAATAGTGAAATCTGTTGCTGATTTACCTTTGTCACAAGATGAATTGCTTGCTGTTCCTTGTGATAAAGACAACTTGTGTGATGATGCTTCTTTTCATCTTATGCCACAAATAGTGAACAAGTGTGATACTTTTTCTTGTGAACCATATAAATATGCCAAAGATATGCTTTTTGTTCCAATTGCTTGTGCACAAGATGAACTGAAATTGTTGTCTTCGTTAAATACTTTAGGTTATATTGAATTTGATATTCTCTGTAATCTAAATTGTTTGGAGGAGAGACTTTTTGCATATTCTGAATTGACATGCTTGTCTAATCATACATATCACTTCATTGGCAAGTATAATTGTAAAGGAGAATATATGGTACACCGAATTTATATTTGTTCAAAACTGAAATCTCCATTGGTTGTGAAACAATATGATCAAGTAGAGAACTGCATTAACGCTAATCCTATAATGTCAAGTTTCTCTAGTTTTGTTTTAAAGAAACAGGTTCAATTCCAAGAAGGAGAAAATTTTTTGTTACTACCCACGACATATCCTACAGCAAAGGTCAAACCGAGGACGGTTTGCTGTAAAGAAAGGGAGAATGATGAGGACATCACCGGCATAGATATGACCATGTTAACCACTTCTAAACCAAAGGTGCAACCACTCTATATGGGGCTTATCATTGATGCATTTGATGAATTGGTGCTGCACCATAAAGTGTGTTTATTTTTATTTTTAGAATTACTTACATAGATCAAGGGAAGGTTTAATTGCATATGGAAAGCATGGAAGGTTAATGAAGTTGATTGGGGACCAAATCTAAGTATTCCTAAAGTCCTCCACCAGGCCACCACGTCACTTTTGGCCCAAGGAAAGAAGGAGTCCAAATTCAACACGTTTTGGAAGTTGGATTCGGACTGCAGGACAGTACCAACTTGCCACAGCTGCCACGACTTCATATGGACTCCGATTGGGGCGTTCTTGTACTTCATGGAAAGCTTATGAAGTCTACTTTCCAACGGATCCAACCTCATCTTCAAATTCCATCCGAGCTGGCCGCAATCATCAAAACAATCCACGTTGGTTCCTGAGTCCGAGTCAAACGGGTGCTGCGCCATCCCCACTTGGGCCCATGGGCCTTGTAACCCTAGGCGGACGTCCCTCCCTGGTCGTATCCCTATTTAAGAGCTGCCGCCTCCCTTGTTACGACTTGGATTTCGTTGAGTTTAGGTTTAGCCCTTGTGCAAACTTCTGTTCTTCAGTTGTGTCGGACGACCACCTGTCAAGACAGCTTCGTGATCCCAACATTGTGTTCGCAATACAATTTATGCTTCATTCATATTCCAATATCAGATTGCCTACGTCCTATTCTTGCTAGTTCTTCGATTGCTCGCAGGGATTGAACCTTGTGTTCAGGTTGATCGCGTCGCCAGCGGGATCAATAACATCTCGGAGTTGGTTCAGCGATTGCTAAGACGCAAGCGACGACGTGCGTTTGTAGTCGGATTGCCAGGGTCATCTCCACCCACAAATCGATAGCTATCAACTCATCGAAAGATCGGGCACCTCAGTCTCCATCAGGCATGTTACTGCTAATTCTAATTCAAATGAAATATTTTTTACACCATCTGCTATAGTTGATTATATGCAAGAAATTTTGCCACAACAAAAGTGTACTTTTTATAACTTAAAAATGTGTAATTTATCATAGACTCATAACTAATATGTTTACACGTCACAAATAGATAAAAAATCAAAATACAACCAACCATATAAACATATCTCAATCCCCTAACACGTGAAACAACGAGGACTATATAGTTTTCCTTCAATCTTGTTTTATATCTTTTGTCTTTGAGCTGGATTATTTTCGTATATTTCTTGTTTACCAGGCACTGCTTTATAAATATGGCATGTTAAATATTTTTCGTGGACCGCTCGATGAGTCCTTGTCCTTCAAAAAAAAAAAAACATCGTTCCTCTCCCGATCCCCAGCCCGGCTAACCCCCATCCTCGACCTCTCCCCATCTCCGCTCCCCGCCTCCGCCGATTCCACGATCGCCTCCCGCCGCCTCGACCTCTCTGCATCCCCGCTCGCCGACCCGGAGGCTGCCGCCTTTGCCTCCCCGCGCGGCGGCGGAGCCGGTGTCTCTCTGGCGCCTTCCCAGATCCCCTCAAGGACCTGATCCAGGCTCACCGGGACCCCGCATGCGTCGGCCTCGGACGCGGCAAGCACGGCGTCGAACACCTCTTGCAGCCCCACCACGCGGTGGGTCACGGCGTGGCGCGCCTCCCGCACGGCCGGGTAGTACCCTGGGACGGCGTCGAGGCGGAGCAGCACGGCCATGAGCGTCTCCGAGAACCGCGCCCTGCCTCCGGAGCAGCCGCTCCAGCCGCGACGCCTCGGCATCGGTGGCGCGAATGGCCGCGGCGTGCCTCCTGACCAGGTACCCCCGAACCGCCGCCTGGATCTTGGCCGCCGCCGCATCGTCCAGAGATCGCTCCGGAGCTGGGGAGATGATGGGAATCCGCACGGTGGTGGGCCTATCACCTGTGGGTGTCTGTACCCTTGCAACTGGAGTCCTCCGTCGATTCGATTTGCTTGAAGTCTGAATCTTTGGTGTTGATTGCAATCTTGATGCCGTGTCTCTCACGCATGTGAGGAAAATCGAGAGAGAGAGAAAAAAGGGTGCGGTGAACGAACGAAATCGTTCTTTATTTTTATAATAATAGAGATTTGGACAAATTAAACGAGTTATGATCAGAAAAGAGTACTACTTTGCTCGGATTTTCTCGCTTCGAACCAGCTGGTGCGTGGCTATATCTCGCTTTCGCGTTTTGCCGGCGGCAGCAGCAGCATCGATTCGGATGGACGATTTCATATGCTGAGCTCAACCACATTTCACCCCGGCTCATCAGCGGTCGTCTTTATTTCACGGTGCGCCAGGGCCACGGCAGATGATGCATCGACGTTTCCCTCTACGAACCACGCCGCCGATCGGTGGCAAATGAAAAAGCAACATTCCCTTACAGGGAAAATTTATGGGCTTGGATTGAAGCTTAGTTTTGACTATACCAAAGTTTTGGTAGAATTAAAAACCTTTATTTAGATTGATGTCAAATTATACCAACAACAAGAAACAAGTACATCGACTCGAAAACTTTGGACCACCAAAAATTTGATAGGATATCAAATCAAACAAGCCCTATAGTTCTCCCAGATTAATTCCATTAAATCTAATGGCCAATATACCTATTACTACCTGAGAGGTGAGAGAGAACAATAGCCTAGCCAAGGATAATAAGGGTAAAATGCATTGCATGCAACGAAAGAAAGAAAGTAATTAAGCTAAATATTAATCGTAATTAAAGCAAGAGACATTTAAAGCAAAAGAGGTAAACCGAAATGCTTAACAAGATTTAGTACCAGACGGACATACACGGTAGTGGAATTTGGCGAAAGCAAAATAAAGTAGCTAGTGAAACACAAAGGTTAACAACATGCTGGAGCAGTGTAGTTTATTAGTCCGCCACACGAACGCGCGTCGCGTCATGGCCTGCGGGAGGCGCAGCAGCTAGCACGCGTCGTGCGAGATCACATCTTGCCGTGCCGGTGGCCGCAGCTGGCATCGGGGCACCCCTCGACGCACTTCTCCACGCACTTGTCCACCCGCTCCGCCGCGCGCTCCCTCAGCAGCCGGTCCTTCTCCTCGAAGTACACCGACGCCGCCTTCTCCGCCGCGCGCTCCTTCACCGCGCGCTCCTCGTCGCCGCCCAGATGCTGCTGCGGCTGCGTATGCGTCGCCGGGCTCACCGTCAGCTTCTCCTTGATCGCGCCCGTCACGTTCCCCAGCGCCCCGAGCAGGCCCTGGCCTTGGCCCCTGCATTGACCAGGAAAATGTACGTGAACATTACTGACAGCTGCTACGAGCATGCAGATGAGGAAGTGAGTGGTGTTCCGGTGAGTTTACGTGTCGGCGTCGTGGGTGCCGGCGGTCTCTTTGGCCTTGTCGGCGGCGGTCTGGGTGGTGGCCCAGGTCCTGTCCCTGGCGTCCTGCGCGGTGTCCTTGGCGGCGTCGGAGTACTCGCCGGCCTGCTGCTTGGTGGCGTCCTTGGCCTGCCTCGCCTTGGCGGCGGTGGCGTCCCTCGTCCCCTGGGCCGTCGCCTTCACGCCGTCCTTGAACTCCGTCGCCTTCTGGGCGGTGGTGTCCTTGGCGTCACGCGTCTTGCCGGCCAGCGCGTCATAGTGGCCTCGGAGGCGTCGCTCGCCTTCTGCGCCACGGCGTCCTTGGTCTCCGTCGCCTTCTCGGCGGTGTAGTCCTTGTACTCGCCGAGCTTGTTTCGGGTGGCGTCCGCCGTCTCGTTCGTCTTCCGGGAGATGCTGTCGTTGGTCTCACGGGCCTTGTCAGCGGTGTAGTCCTTGTACTCGCCGAGCTTGTCCCTGGCGGCGTCCGCCGTCTGGGAGGTCTTCTCGGCGGCGGTGTCCCTCGCGCCGCCGAACGTGCGACCGACGGCGCTCACGAACGACTTGGCGCCCTCCTGCACGCTCTCCAGGATGCCGCCGCCGCTGACGTGGTGGGTGGCGTCGGCGCCCATCGTCGCGCCGCCGCGGTCGGCGCGGGCGCGGGCGATCTCGTCCGCGGCTGACCGGGCGTCCGCCTCCGCCTGCATGACGCGCTCGTCCCGCGCCCTCGCGATCTCGTCCGCCGCGCGCCGCGCGTCCTCCTCGGCCCGCGCCTCCCGCCTGTCTTGCCTCGACGCCATGGCCGCTCGCTGTAAGCTTCGCCTTACCGGACTTCTAAGTCTCTGATTAGTGTTACAGTAGAAAGTAGCTTGACAATGCACGAGTGAGCTCGCCGGCGATGGCGAAAGCGGCTATATACGGAGGGGCGAGATGCGACGGCGCGACACGTGCCCCGGTGAGCCGGACACGTGTGCCTCGTGGGAGTAGGCTGGGGCTAGTGACACGTACGTGGCCGGGGAGCGTGCAAATGCGTGGTAAGCGGACACGTGCCGCTGTAGCGGCGTCCTATCGACGGTTTTGCCTTCTCGCGTCGTCAGTGGAAATGATTTCTGTATTGATTTTATGAGATGATTAGGTTATATATTTATAGAGCGAATTAAGATGTTATTGGTGTTTTTTCGTGAAGGATATATCCCTTTATGGATAGATACCATTATCCTCTTTGGCTAATTGATTATATGGTGATTTTGGTTTGTAACATTTCTCTTGATCAGTTGATTTCTGGTAATCATCATTGATTCATTCTTGGAAAAACTTCTCTAAAACCCTATGCGAAAATTTGAGAAGAAACCATTGTCAAGTGGAAAAATATAAAGAGAAAATGGTATGGCATATGTATGAATTCTCTCTAAGAAACCTTAAAAAGGAAAACTCATGTGAGAATTTCATTATATTGATTATGATCATTGGATCATAATATAGAATAACTTTCCCCCTAAAACCATATAAGAAAAATATGAGAAGTTATTATATATCATTGATATCCCTTTAAAAACCACCGTGGGAAAAATAGAGATATGATATATATCTACGTTGATATATTGCCTCATTGAAAACCTTTTATGAAAAATCATGTATGAAAAACTCATAAGAGGAGAAAAGAGTATAATATTGCTTTGAACAGGTATAATCTAGAATATTACTCCCCCTGATTCTTGCAAGTCATGTAGTCATTTCATACCAATTTTTTGAACATATTTCGAAAATGTGGAAGTTGGTCAAGACATAGTAAATATGCCCATGAGATTGTCATAGGACTTTGCAAGATACTAATTTTTCTACTCATGTAATTTATGTGGCTGAAATAGGTTAGAAATAATATGCTTGATAATATTACTCTTTATACAATATGTTTTGCATTTAATCAACGCAAGTATCATTACCTTTGTAGATAATGGTAGGTGATTTAAATGGAATCAATATTACATGAATATTGCATGTGATGAATCACTCGGCAAAGCCATTCATAAAAATATAAAACTTCGGAATGATGAATGGAAGTGACCATTGGAGTCTATTTTGATAACTCTTATGAGGAAACTATACCACTATGAAATCAGTACATGATCTGGCATTCTGGGGATTAGTTGGCCAGTATGTACATATCCCACTATGGTCTTAGCTTGATTTATTAGATGATGAATCAAAATATTTTGTGCCATAAAGATATCTGGATATCCTTGTTGACTCCCACCCAATGGTGTTGTTGGAGTTGCGCTATTTTAAGTTAGAAAGGTATCTGCAAATGTAATTTCAGGCCTATTGCAATATGCAAGATACATAAGCGTTTTAATGGCACTAGAGTATATCATCCTAGTGTCTAAATGGATATTGATCTATTTTTTGGGATTGAATGACTATAGGTGTTTATGGATATGATTGTCCAATATCATTTGGATATTGGTTGACAATATCAATGGAATATTGATAGATTAATTTATATGCTTAAGTTATAGACTTAAGCGTAATTTGGTTTTAACCAAATATTTCATCTCAGAATCCGTCTTAAAAGTCAATTTCTTAAGTGAGAAAATTATTCCTAAGATGACTGCTTGTTTGTTTTGTGTGTTCTGATGATATTAAAATCATTGATATGTGCTGAGATGATAAGAAATCTAAATAGAGATTTCTTTATGAACACACATAAGCAATCATCATGATTGAAGTTATCTTTTATGGAAGGAACTTATATAGTCAGTTGTACCACAATCAACTTGACGGTTTAAGTCATAAAATGACTTGAGTTGTACACAATATATATTGCGATTTTGTATTCTAATTCAGAATGTGAAGTCCATCGAGAGTTTGGTTGTCTAAATCTATCAAACTCATTTAATCTGCCAATAATTAGATATGGGAACGTGATTTCCACACATACCAATAGTATGCTATGCTTGTTCTCTGCATGAAATCATATGCTACAAGCTCTCACTATCTGTAACACCCTGAAATTATACCTATATAAAATATTGTGAAAAAGGAATTTTTAGAAATTAAATTAAAAGTCTCAAGGAGTGAAAAGAATAAAATCAGAGGAAATTATAAAGAAAAATGGGCTTGAAAATAATTTTATAAAATTCTTTGCTTAATTATTTAATTTCTGGAATTTTCTGGGAATTAATTGATTAGGGGAAGTATTTTTGGCAAAATAAACAAACTCACAGCATTAAAACAAAAAGAAAAAAAAGTTTTAAAAACCTCTCCACAGTTTCTGGGCCATTTCCGGCCCATTACTGTGCGCAGCCCGTTTCCTCCTCGCGCGCGCGTCGGCTTGCGTCCGCTCGCGTCGCCCGCGGCCACCGATAGGTGGGGCCCGCCTGTCGGGTCGTCGTCTTTCTTCGCCCGTGCGGCACTGTTGCACCCGAGCGCCGCCACCGCAAATCCCGCCTAATCCGCTCGCCTCGTACCCGATCTCTCCAAATTGGTTGAGGGAAAACCGCGCCCCTATCTCCTTCTACCTAATCCCCAAGAAACCGGAGCCAAATCGCGCGTGGAGTGGAGACCCGAAGCTTCCCGAGTCGGACCCCCAATCCCTAACCGGCGCCGCCACAAAACCCGTCGAGCCCGAGCCGGAGTCCGCCCCTCTCCGCCTTAAATAGCGACCTCGAGGCCCCTTGGATCGTTTTCGCCCTTTAGATCGAGCTCTAGCTAGCCTTAGCCGTCTCCCGGCGTCTCGCGCTTGCTCTGACGCCATCGCCAAGCTTCGTCCGCGCGCCGCCGTCGCCCCAGCTGCTGTTCAAGCCCGCCACCGCCTCGGTTAGGTTCGCCGAAGCCCGTAGAAGCCAGGCTGCCGCCTTTTAGCCCTCGGGAACCGCCGGAACACCGCCGTCGACGAAGACCCAAAGCTTTCCGCCGCCTCAAGCTCGCTGCCGGCCGTCTCCGTCGCCGTTCTTCGTGCCTTCACCCTCGGTAACGATCGCCTCGACCTCCTTTACCCTTTCCCGCTCTCCCCGTGCATCGCCGCGCCGCCGATCGCCATCGACCATGGGGTTTAGTGCCGCCGCCGTCGCTGTAGCCGCCGTGGCCGCCGACGTGGTCACCATGTAGGCGCCAGCTCGACGCCAGCTCAGCGCCGTTAGCCGATCCGATCGGGATCGATGTTAATCGTCAGATCTTCTTGGTTAGATCCCATCCATCTGATCGCAGGGAGATTACCTTGACACGTGGCTAGATCGTGGCCGTCCGATCCAAACCCTAGAACCCTAGCCGTCGGATTCCCCTCGTGGACCATGGTGGACTTGGTTCACCATGGACCCGCCACCTCCCTCTCGTCGATAGTGGGCCCCACTGTTCAGCCGAGAGCCTCCTCTCTCCTGTGACGTCATAAATCCCTTTGCCCGAATAGAATTAATTCAATTATGACGCAATAAATCGGGTAATTCTTTTAATAGGCTATAAAAGGGTTAAAACTTCTAAAAATCATAACTAATTCATACGAACTCGGATTGAGGTCGTTCAAGTCTCTAATTTCTCTAAAAATCATGAACTATCCATGAAAAATATAATATTTTACTGTTCATATGTGTTGATATACTGTTTTTGCTTGTTTTGTTTATTGCCTATAGCTACCGACGTTCAGGAAGTGACGCAGTTTGTCGAGGCGGGTGTTGAAGACTGTGTGGAGCTGCAAGGCAAGTCACACAGATCCCCCTTTTCCCATTGAACATGTTGTTTCTATGATTAAAGCTATGTTTTCATTCAATGCTGCATTTATTTTGGAATGTCATCGGGATAGGGAAACCCTAACCTTTGTTTATGGCCCCTTTGATTTGATTACTTGACATTGTGCCTATGGGATTAATTTTGACTAGCTAGCTCTATTTACTGGTTAGCTAGAATAACTCTAGGACCCTGCTTAGCCATGCCTAGCAAATGATAGAATAATTTATGGGTTGTCACCATAACTCTTATACTACTATTCAGTCACATGAAATGATGTTCCATTTTATGACGATGGTCGTATGAGGACATTTTAATGGTTCACTAAAACTTGAATAAAATGTGGGTTGCGAGCACCAGGGTTGGAATTGTTGCTAGCGGTGCTCGTGACAGTTAAGGACCGGTTCGCGGATTACCTGTTGTGAAGCAATACTCGTGCTAACCACAAGCTACTATGGGTAATGGTGGGAACCAAAGTGTAGTACGTTCAACAGGGGTCCATCATGGTGTGTTGTGGCTGTGTCAATAAGACCACCATGGCTGCGTCAATAAGTCCATGTCTTGGGCGTTGGATCGTCTTCCAGACTAGGTATCTGATCAATCCTACCAGAGACTAGTGGTCCAACGGGTGGCTCCCTTGTTGTGCGGGTTACATGGAGGGTCCTATCACAATTCCTTTTCGAGGTGCCGTGGTAGTATCAAAGGGCATAGTGATGTGCTGTGGAGTTGTGTCTTGTAGGTAAATTGGTACACCTCTGGCCAAAGTAAAACTATTCGAATAACCATGCTCGCGGTTAATGAGCGGCCTAGCAATATTTTCTGTGATTAGTCTCACACTATTCTTAAAACTTGATGGTTGAACAGTGGAACATGTGTAGCTCCAGGTTGGAGTGGTTGGGCCTATACCGTTTTGGTGAGCGGTATTATCGGCGAAACGGGATTGGGGGCCCCACATTCCCCCGGGACGCGTGGATCTCCGGCCACGTCAGCCCCTCCGGGGACTACATTTTGCACAAGCGACCGTCGTTTTCCCGCTAAGTGCCCGGGCCCGAGCACTGTCTGGGCCCGGGTGCACCTTTCCCGGGCGCGTCACGACGACCGCTCGCATCCACCTCGGACCCCGTGGCCCGGGGACATTCCCGGGCCCGGGTCTCGCCCCCCGGTCCCGGGACCCACAGTCTCGGTCCCGAGGCGCGTCCCTGGGGCACATTGCTGGGACATCGCCGGGCCCCTGGTCTCGCCCCCCGGTCCCGGGACCCACAGTCTCGGTCCCGGGGCGCGTCCCCGGGGCACATTGCTGGGACATCGCCTGGCCCCGGGTCTCGCCCCTTGTCCCGGGACCCACAGGCTCAGTCCCGGGGCGCGTTCCCGGGGCACATCGCTGGGGCATTCCCGAGCCCGGGGCGCGCTTCCCGAGCCCGGGGCTCACAGCCTCGGTCCTCGAGGAACTCGGCGCCTTGTGCGCGCGGAGGGCTCGATGAGCTCTCTGCCCCGGGCACGAGCCTGACACAAGCGGATCAACTCCCCAACTACCTGCATTAATGACGAGGTGACGGGGCGTGTCGCGCCTATCGCCCGCTCGGACACGCGTGGGCTCTCATGATGGCGCTCAGTGGGCCCGCTCCTGTGCAGTTAGAGAATATTTGACTAAGAGGGCTTTGGTTTTCCACGCTCTGGCGGCGATGGCGTGCGCCGTCACATCTTCATGACCTAGCCGCCCGCAGCAGCCGAGCAACGTGACGACCAGACGTGCCGAACCAACTCCGGCGTGGCTCAGCGGGCGGACACGTGCGACAAGACATATCGTACTTAGAAAAGCTTTCTTTTGGCATGTGTACTAGGCACAGTGGACTCCCCTTGGACTAGAAAAGGAGGATCCATGCCAACAGGAAAAGGGAGAGCTGCTAGAGGAGCGGAGAGGATTGAGTTCAGCTTCTGGAGAGACTGAGTTCCCAAGTTAGGGCTAGCTCCTAAGCACCCCTCAAGAACATCTTGTAAGAACAAACCGCATTCATCTCCCACATAGCAGATACACATAGGAGTAGGGTATTACGTCTCCGCGCGGCCTGAACCTGTTTACTTCTTCTGTCTCTCTTGCGTGCCATCGACCAGACGCCGTAGCCGTCCTGTGAACCACTCCCCTGGCCGAACCTCAAAGGGGGTCCCCTAACTCCCCGCGGTTGGAGTTCCCTCCTCCGACAGGTATAGTGTTGATCAATACTGCTATTTAACTAATGTTTTATTACTCTCTCAAAATGTTGTATTACTTGCTTTTACGCAAACTTGAGCTATATTATCCCTTCCTTTGTTATCCCGTGCATTTGCATACTTATTGTATGGCTTGCGGAGTATTTCATGTACTCACCTTACAATCAATAATCATCATTCAGAGGAGGACTACAGTGAAGAGGACCACTTGGAGGACTGAGCGGGAGCCCGGTCAAGTGCGTGGAGTGGGAATCGTCACGCTGTTATTTATTTATCCGCTGTTAGAACCTTATTGTTTTAAGAGGTACCATTCGCCTCTGTAATAAATGTATATGCTATGTAAACAATTACTTTGATTATCAATATTATCATGTGTGCCTCAGTTGATTCCTGGACGAGGGTTTACACACAATAAAACTCCAGAATTTTGGATGGAAATTCTGGGCGTGACTATCTCACCACCTTGCTTCCGTAGGGAAGGCATTATTAGAAGAATGTATTACTATGGTAATACTTTCCATTGTTGGGTGAGATTATCCTTAATTGCCACCTTTGATTTGACCCAATTTGAGTATTCAGACACTCTGCCTATGACTTTTGGTCTGGATCCAGTTGAAGGTGTAAGGCAACTTTGAAGAGTATATGTTGACAATTTATAGTCTTTGTATGATTAATTCAATGGAACTAATATAGCTTGTCGAAATATCATCCCTTTTGAACTCCATGTTATTTCCCAAAACAACAGAGTTAGAGCATTCCTATGACCTAACACCTAAAATTTGTGCGTAATTTTGCTGGGCTTTTGGATGATAAATATACATAGGCATTGGATAGAAAACATTCATATGGTGTCAATCAACATGATGTTGATTTGCATTTACTGATTGGAGGAATAGTATTCCTCTATGTCCGCGTATGCTTTCAAGAAGTTGTATCCTTTATGACCATACTTCTCCCTCTCTTATTTTCATTCTGGGAGTTGAGTGGTTTTATTTGGTACCTTCACTCTTTTTGATGCGGGATTTCGTGACACTTTTATCACAAGTAAATGTTTCGACAAAGTATTTGCAATATGTTGCAAATATAAGATGTTCTGAACTATTTGGTTCAGATTCATTGGTACGTGGATATGAAGATGGAATGTTAATATTTGACATTCTCTTTTTAATTACTAGTATTCTTTATGTGATATGTATCTCCTCCTAATGCCTGGAATTATCGTCAATGTGAATAGAACACGGGCTGTTTATTAATCCCCTGTGGAAATACCTGAGATATTTATGATAAATAGATAATGATACCTCATGTTGGTCCTGTTGACGCCGAAAACCGCCGGGTGTGCCGAAAAGCTTGCTGACGATCTGGTTCGGCGCCTAGAGACACGCGAAGGCCTGGGAGATCTGCTTAGCTCCAGTGCAGGTCCTAAAATATTTGAGGTTCGCAGGCGTGCCAGTCAATTTGACCCAGCAATTGACAAGGAGATGAAGAAATTAGATTACTGATCCAATCGGCCAGCAAGCCGATACGGATTCCTTCCAGCCGATGCCGCTATGCTCGTGCCCGGGCCTCTGCCTGTACTCGCGCCCGGGTCTCGTGCTCGCATCCGGGTCCTTGTTGGTCCTCGTGCCCGGATCGGCAGCAATTGCGCAATCGGCTATCGGCCGATACGGGCTGATATAGACTCCTCGTAGCCGATAGCCGATGGCACCTGTGTATCGGCTAGGAAACCGATAGTGCTATGAGCAAATAGACAAGATGTCAGTATAACATGTGCATCGGCTAGGAGCCGATTATCAATAGATAAGCAAAATAGTAAGCCAGCCGACTGCCGAGGAAACACATATGCATCGGCTAGAAAACCGATGATAATATAGATGACCAAAACAGTATGGATAATACAGTCGGCTTTAAAAAGATAACCTATCGGCTAAGCACTCCGATAGAACGTCGCATATACACCGATCAGCCCGACAAGGATAAATCTATTATTATCGATCTAGTAGTTCAAACCTAACTGATGCAGCATAGATCGATAATAGTAAAGGAACCTCAACGAGCCGATAGACCTAATGCAACTGTGATGAAAATAACTTACCGGCTATACATTCCGATAAGACGCTTGCGCAAAAACCATCAGCCTAGCAGGAACGATTTATCGCTGGCAGTTCAGTAGGTCGGACCCAACCGATGCAGCACGAACTGATGATAAATCGCCCCCAGTAAACTGATAAGATCTACGCACGCGTGATGTGGTATACCTGATCGGCCTAAGAGGTCGGACCGAACCGATGCAGCCGTAGACAGGGCAGATACACCTGGGTAAGGGGTGACGAGTCTTACCCTCTCGCAGGAGTTCGGACCTAACCGATGCAGCCCCGCTCGAGAAGCAAGAACCCGTCGAAAGGTTGGCGATGCGCCGAAGTTTAATTGATCGATTGATGGTTTACAAGGTCCCCGGGCATACGTATATATACCCCGAGTTACAAGAGTCCTTATAGGACACGGAACAGGACTTTCCTAACTAGAAAAGGAAAACTAACAGGTCTGATCGGACAAGAGATCAGGTTTCCTAAAAGATAAAACTATCTAATAGATAAGATAAATAACTGCCATAACGTGGTCTTCACGATTCCTTCCCAAGCTCGGACTCTTCTGGATTAGTTTCCAATGGCTGATATCGCTTCTTTCCTTAACCGAACATGGTAACGACCCGTACCAAATTTTGGCGTTAACAGGTCCCCACTGCCTAATGATGTATGCTATGGTGGTGATATCGGTACGTGCAAAACGTTGCCGATTTGCAGATGGGAAATCTTTGGCTAAAGCCAAATTTCCACGTATGGACTGCAATGGAGGAGGCCGTATGATTGCAGTGTAATGAATTTGAAATGATGCGGTGTGTAAGGCCGCATATTGCCAACTAGAGGTTGGTTAATTGCAATTTCGTAATGGTCTTACAATGAGCTTGATTCTCTTGATGAGAGATTTTGTTAATCCATTTTTTGTATGGACAAATGGATCAGAGTGCTGAACATGAATTCCATTAGCCATACAATCGTCGTTGAAGGCACTTTGATGAAAATTCAGCAACGTTGTCCATTCAAATTAATTGAATTCGATGTCTAGGATACTGTGGTCATAATTTAATAATTTGAGCAACTAATTTGACAAATGCATGGTTTTATTTGAATAAAATCCACACTTGGGACCATTGTGTAGATGTGTCAATTAGAACCATGAAGTACATGAACAATCCATACAATGGTTGTATGGAACTACATCGATACCTTGAATGTGTTCAAGGAATTTTGAGTAGCTCAACTCTAATTTTGAGGTAAGAGAATCCTCAAAATTAATTTCCCTGTGGCACAAGCGGTGCACATAAAATCCGAAGATTGTGGAAAAATCTAACCATTAGCGTTGCTATAATTCCGTATCAACCTATGATGGGATGGTCAAGGTGATTATGCCAAGTTTGGAATGTGTAAACATTCTGGAAAATTACCGTGTACGCAATATGTTGTACAAGTTTGATGTAATACAATCCAAAGAATAAAGATGTAATCTTTTCTAATATTTGTTTGGCATATCCGTTGTTGTTAAAAGGAGATATTCCTTTCTGTTGTCATGTTGGGTTTCAGTTTGAAAACTATTCTAACGGATATCTCTGTAACTTAGTGGAGTACTAGTAGAATCGGGATACAATAGTGCATCCTCAATTGTCAACTGAGTACCCATCGGGATAATGGCGCGACCAGAGCCAACTATCGTCGCATCGCGTTTGGCAATGTTGAACACAGTTCCTTATCTCTTTTAAAGAGTCAACTAATATTTGTGTCCCAAGTATAGAGTTTGTGGAAGTATTGTCCACAAGACATAATTGTTCCTTCATTGGATTAACTCTTGTAAATCTATATATAGAAAGAAGAATTTGATAAGAAATTTTTGTCAGATATATAGAATACAAACTTTATTCAATACCGAATATGTTTGATACACTATTGCGGCTTAGTAGCGTATAATATAGATGACAACTTATTTATATTACAACACATAGTAGGACTTGGTCTACATAGTATCTATGTAGTTGAGAGACTAATTGAGGTCCTAGTCATGTCTTGGAAAGTGAATTCCACAAGCATGTCTTCAGTGCTCATGAATATCCTTCTGTGAAGACATGTGTTGTTGCTGAGTTCCTCCAAGAACTGCTATGAACAACTGGCTTCCTCAATGTTGTCGGGTTGGAGACTGAAATTTGATTCAAATCTCTTCTCTTGAGTAGGTTTATTTTTGCCCACAGATTTGAGATATAGATCAACCAGATGTTTTGGGCTGCGGCATTTCTTAGTGATATGGTTGTAGCAACCAATTTGTGACAAACTTCAGTTTTGTCTTTTTGTTCTTAGAAATGTCTTTACCCTTTCTGAGCCCTCTAGTGGATGTTGAGATATTATTAGCGGAAAACATAGTAGATAATCTTTTTCCTATTTTTTCCGCATTGATAAGTTCAAATCTTGCTTTGAGTGCAAGCCATAGAGTATGAGGGTCTAGTTTTGAGATCTGGGTGTATATGGCTTTTTATAATATAATATATAAGGTACCAATTTCTTGATCTAACAGCGGTGGATTTCCCTCTAGAGGAGGTTCAATTATCGCTTGAAATTCGTAGGATGAAAAATTAACCTTGACGTCCTTCGACCACGTTGGATAGTTGTGACCGTCTGGTGCAAGAATTTCAAATTCTTTGCCTATAATTTCCTACATAGTTTACCATAAATTTGATTAATTTACAAGTAGTAAATTAATATAGTATGGTAATGTTGTAATATGATGCAAAAATATTAGACACAAGATGTATCATGTATCACATTGTAGTGTATACCTCGTTGCTAATGACATAATCTACAGCAATTTGTAGTAGATGCCTTAGACTCCATAGTTTTGAGTTATATTCATAAAAATACCAAAGATAATCACATTTGTTTTGGTAAACACCAAATTAGTGAACGAATAACTCGTTGCTAATAGCATAATCTATAAAGTTGTAGTAAATGCCTTAGTCTCCACATAATATTTGTGATTTTTTAAGTAAACATGGAGGTATGCACTATTAAAATTTTGCATATAAAATTTGAATAGAATTAAGCACATAGGGCTTAATTAAGGGGAATTTAAATTTGAATTTTGCAAAAATCAAAGAAAAATTGAAATATTCAAATATGATCGATAACAATATTGGTGAAACCTCATATATGAAGTATAACAGTGATGTAAACACCAATTGTGGTTTAAATCATGTGTTGTGGACGAGATAACTCGTTGCTAAGAATGTCTTAGACTCCACATGTTGTTATTTTGGTATACTTATAAGATATTAAAAAATTTTAATATGTGTCAAGAGGTAATCCCTAATATTTTGCATATTATCCAATTTGAATTAAGTTGTTGGAACTTAATTAATGGAATAATATGTGAATAAAATTACAAGAAATAAATCAATTGTAATTAAGGAAATAAATCCCCAAATATGTATATGTTATTAGAAATGCAACATTCACTTGAATATTATATAATTTCAGTACTTATTGGGTCTAGAATGATAATTTACAATATGTAAATTAAATAACACTATAATTTGTATTGAACCTAAGGGCCCAAAACAAAATTTTCATATGTACATATTGCATAGCATTTCCGAAGACTGATATGTCTAGAATGTATATTTGCATGAGCAAATAAAATAGTGTAATTTATGTGTAGTCTGAACTATATCGTAATTGATAGAAGGTGAGGTCAATTCTTTAGCCATTTGGAATTGTAAAAATTTAGGGCTAAAGTGTAAAATACCAGTGAAGTACTATTGGCATGTTATTCACCATATTTATAATAACAGAAAATTAGAGATTTCTGTAAAAATTCATGGAAATCCAAGGGGATTTTTACAAGATGGCCTAAACTTGGCTAAGCCTGTTGAGCCTTTCGCCTAGATGGCGTTGGGGAGGCGCTGTAGGTGGCTCAGCCCAGCCGCTGCGCGGGGTGGACGTTACGGGGCCGCTAGCCGGTTGGCGCTTTTACGGGCGGGACGACCCTAACCGCCCCCACACACTCCGCCACCACGTCTACTGCCGCCACGCAGCCGCAGCCACGCCGCGCGCGCGCCGGGCCCAGGCTGCCGTACCGCCGCGATTGCTGCGCCCACTGCCGCCGCAGCCGCTTGGCGTCGCCGAGCTGTGGCGTCGGCGTGCCGCTACTCGGTGCGCCAACGTCGCTGCGGCCGCCGCTCCGCTGCCCCGCCGCGCCGCCGTGGTTCGGCTAGCCGACGCCATGCCCCTGCGACGCGCGCTGCCACCGGCCGTTAGCCGTCGCTGCGCCGGGGCGCCGCCGCAGGCCGCGGCCACTGCAACCGTACGCCACAAGCGACGGAAACGGCCGTAAATGGCGTGGCTTTCCTCGCCAGGAGTATGGGGACAACACAGAGAGCACGGGCGCGGCGGATTCGTCGCCACCTCTGTCCAGGGCCGCGGGAAGCCACGGCGATGAGCCGCTGGTGTTTCGCCTTGCCGCCGTCGCGTCGTAGGGTACAAAGGTGACGGGGTCGCGCCGAGTGGCGGGCCTCCAAGAGGCTGATCGACGGCGGTTGTGCAGCGCGGCCCATAGTCGCGGCTTTTTCGCAAGTCAGTGGCGCATGGTTTTCTTCCAGTACCATGATAAGAAACATCCTGATGTTTTGTCACCATGTTCTTGCCATCTTTTATTTTGGCGATGCCGAGGAGAATAGCAAGGTCAAAAATAGAGAAGAAGATAATAGTAGTGCAGTGAAGCACATGCAATGCCATGAATTTTCTCTTGTGTAAGAAGAAATTCATCCTTATGATATCGGTACCTTCATGCATTTCTCTCCGCCCTTTCTATCTCTATTGAATACCAAAGAAATTATTGAAAACGAGTCTCATTCGTCTATTTCTCTCTCTTTCCTTCGTGAAGAGCACTGATACGTGTCGAGTACACCCAATAAATATATGACTAACCGCGGGATAAAAACTTAGATGCAAATCGAACACGCAATTATACTGTTCAGCCCCCAGTGAGTTATATACCCGCTTATTCTGAGGATTTGCGTGGTTGATTCTAGTAACCAACCAACCCCTAGGGCGCTCTGCCTCCCCTTATATACTAGTAGTACAATAGGATTCCAAACCACATATGCCAAAATCCTCTTAAGATAAACGACCCAACTAATGTCGCAGTTCCCAACTTATTAGCCAAGATTCCTCTAGAATAAAGTATCCAACTAGACTTATTTCTATCGACAAGCAAAGGCCTAGATACATTGTCAGACTAATCCTCGTACGCGAATCGGGAGACCCCCTTTGAGGTTCGCCAGGTACGTTTTCAGTACAGCGTTGGAGAAAGACGATAAACCAATCACACAGGAGCGAGAATTTATACATGCCCACGGAGCGAATACCCTACTTCCTGGTATCTATTGGAGAGAAGGGTATGGGTTTACAAGGGTGTACCGGGAGTCGGAAGCGAACGAGACTGAGAAGAACATAAAGGTTCCTTTGTCTATTGCTCAGCTTGTGCTCCCCCTCTCATCTCAGCATGATCCCCTTTATAGAAGCTCAGCGGAATCCATATCCGTTACCGAGGGAATATTTCCTTGAGCTCTCCTTTGCGCCCCTCCTCTGCGACCCCACGCCGGATTGGAGCGTCCCGTCCCCTCCCATGTACACCCACGCGATTGTGCACACCGTAGGTCCCGAACAGCCGCTGCAGCGCTAAATCTGCGAATGACCGAGCATATTAACTCCAGATCGGAGAAAGACTCTCTCATCAAAAAGTCTTGACTGCTCACTCTGCGGTGACGGGTGACCGCCTTCACCACTCCTCCACCATAACGGTGTTGAGGCCAGCTCGACGCTCCAGGCGCGCCGCCCGCTGACGCCGGAGCAAACGTCCCGCACCCCGCAGCCTCAGCCTTAGAGAATAACCACATGCCAGTATTTATTTCACAAAAACTGGCCCCGGGGCTATATGCCAAGGCCCTATGTCCCTAGAATGGGACCCCCACCCTTTCCCGTTCCCACACTGCCCCGGCCGTTGCTCACCGGGCTTAAATCGCAGAACATGCCAAATCTCGGGAAACGAAAAGGCGCCGGGCCCACCACTAAGGAACACGGCGAAACCCTCATAATTGCGCGATAAAGACTCGAGGGAGATCCCACTTCCGTTCCGCCAATCTCAGAGGTCTCTAATGCGGAGCGAAGTCGCTCCACGGTCTCTAGACTAAGGGCAGCACGACGTGCCGGCTGCTCCATTGCTGATTGGGACTGCCAGCTTAAGCTGCTCTCCTGCCCAGACTCACTTCCCCCCTGCGCGCGCCTTCCCCGCTTTTCTCCCTTCTCCGACTCCCGTCGCCTTATCACATGCCGCCCCGCCGCGTTAACGCGCTGACGGGCGTTCCCCGTCGCGCCTGAATAAAAAAAAAAAAAAAAAAAAAAAAAAAAAAAAAAAAAAAAATACGACCTGATGGACGTAAGATATGATGCCGGCCGCCACGCGTGGAGCGGCCCGAGCGCCCTGCACGAGCCCGCCCGAGGTGCCAACGAGTAGACTTCGTCACTACCTCCGCGTTTCCCCGTTCTCCATTTCTTTTCCAGTCTGAAGTACGAGGTGCAAATGATTGCATCTGACCCCCAACGCCATGTGCTGGGATTATCGCGACTTTGCCAAATGATTGTGGGTTGATGCCCCGGGATCTTTTCCGCTTACTCACCATGAAAAGAGCCGCCAAAACAACCACCACCTGCCGGAGCGGTATATTTTGTTACTTCCACGCCCAACCCCGTCAGTTCACCCGATGCGCTGCAAACAAATGACTTATGTACCCAGAACTGGTTTACATCCTTATGCCAACGACCGGCTCCTCTGCGACCAG